>CM041776.1:235728404-235873902 GCA_023374045.1 Limonium bicolor
GAGAACATGCCAAGAACAGAGGAGAACACCAATTGACATAGGTAAGCTTATTAAGCCATTTTATGTTCATTCTCTTCACATTCTTTCCTCTTTCCGTGGATCTAAGCATCAATCATTTCCATCCATGGATCTAGATTGTTTTTGAGGTCAAAATGAGGGCAAATCTCGGCTATAACAAGGGAAGAAGGTGGATAAATCTAATCTTGTTCTTAAGGTATAAAAATGTGCTTTAAGCACTTATCTTTTGATTCTCTTCAAATCCGGTTGTGAAACATTGTTTCCTAGCCTTCTAATCTTCTTCTTAACATACTTATTCAGTGGATCTATCAAGAGCTTCAAGGTATAGCCAGATCTAAGCCAAAAACACCATTTTAGGTTTTAATCAAGGTAAAAATTAGCCATCTTCTAATCTGAGTTATACCGGTTTAAGCCTTGGTTTATTAGCTCTTTTGATGCTCTTTTTATTCTGTACAAGCAGGCCGAAGACAACTGTGCTTGTTGTTATTCTAAGGTAAATCTTACCTTGAAAAATACATTAAAACACTTATTATGGTTAGATCTTGCTTTAAATTGCCGTGGCCAAACAAGGCTTTAACTTGGCAAAAACAAGGTATAAATCACTTAAACCTTCACTTGGTATATTAATATGTAATTATACATATGTGTATAATTTGTGCCGTGAGTGAATGGGTTAATAAGGTCTTATTTTGAGCTTAGGTGATTAAGGAATGGTTTGGTAAATTTATCTAACTAATTAATTAACATAATTGTCAAATTTAAGACATTATGTGGAAAATTGGTAAATATGGAAAAAATATGTGTAAGGGCCGAGAGTTTAATGCATTTTTGAGCATTTATGTGTAATTTATTTTATAAGCTAATGTCTTTTGTAATAAGGCATGTCCTTTAGGCCATTTATTGTGCATTTATAAGGTTTTATTTAAGTTAGGTGGTATATGCATTACCGCATATTATAAGGGGTTAAAAAGTGTAATTCAATTAAGTTTTGGGGCTATATAATAATAAAGCAAAAATTAGAGGTAAATGAGTTTATATAAAAATTATAAGATTTATAAGTTTTGGGGTTAAATGGGAATTCTGAAAAATAAGGGTACAAACCGTAATATATAGATATTTATGGTTAAGGAAATATTAAGGTGGTCAACCTTGACCATATGGTAGGTTTTGACCAAATTAAATAAGTTAAATAACTTATTTAAGGTTTTATAATAAGATAAGTATTTAATTGTGACATTTTTATAACATATGTGGTGAATATGTTATTACGAAAATAAAGGGTGTAAATGGTATTATAAGCACCCATGGGTTATTAGGAATTTTTAGGAATTTATTTGGTTGATTTGGGAATTAAAATAAACTATATATGTATAATATATAGTTATTATGTCATTATGACACTTTGGAATAAAAGATGGGTGGAAGTGTAAAATACCGAAAGTATATGGTTAGTAAGGGTAATTATAACCCTTTGGTGAAATTTGGTGATTTTTGGAATAATATAAGAGTATTTAATAAGATATAAGTATAATATATAGTTGATGTTATATAAAAACTATATGTTATAAATTGGGCCAAATGGCAGTTATAGAAACTTGGTGGGTTTGAAATTTAATTATAAACAGAATAGGGTCTATTCGGAATTTTACAGAAATATAACCATAGGTTATACCCTTTTATAAGTTAAAAGTTATATTATATGGTATATATAACAAGTTATAAATTATGGGTGATTTTGTAAATAAAGGAAACTATGGATTATGAAAAAGAATAAGGTTTTAATATGGTGCCCATGCGGCAATAATTAATAGTTTGTATATAAACTATAGGTTATAAATTAAAGGAAATAAAATATCATATTATATGATATTAGTATAGGTATAACATTACAAAATGTTATGTGGTCAAAATAGAATTTAAATAAAAGGAAGGGCTATACCGAATTATAAAGAGTTGGAAAATGAATTTAGACTATGGTCTATAATGTTATAAATGTTATAACTATTATACGGTTTAGATGGAATTAATAAGTAAGGATATTCACATTAATAATGTGACAAACTATAAATAAATAAGATTTATAAACTAAGGTATTTATTGATTAAACCTTAGGAGTTGTAATTATACAACATAAAAAGTTACATAATAATAGGATAATAATCTTAATATAAGTTGTATAATATAATACAACTAGTGGGAATAATCATCTAATATAAGATGATAAAATGTAACATATAATACAAGAGTTTAATAACTCATGAGATTTACCTATATGGTACATATATACATATACAAGAAAATGTATATAAGGATGGATATATATTATGGTTGGAAACCATATAATATAATGGTGGGTTATAAAAAAATAGTTACGAACTATAAGTTATGAGTTTTTGAATGCAAATATAATTTGCTAAAGATAATGGATTATATAATACAATGTATTATAATGGATGGTGGGAAAATAATACAATATATAGATAATGCATGCATTCATGCAAACTATAGGTTATATACCTAAATTCGATGATGGATAAGATTAAGAAATATAATGAATTAACTTAACAGTCGAAACATTTCGACATACGAGTTTAGTAACAAAGCCGACCGGTTTAGATAAACCCGTAACAAATAACTGTAGAAATCCGGGGATGAACTGTCGGGGTTACTTGTTATTCGGAAATACGGATGTAGTTAGTCATAGAGACTGACTTATAGTTTTATTATCGTTTAGATCATACTTCAGACGGAGGCGCTTGACGAGCTAGTGGTCTACACTGCGCATCCTAGGTCTTGTGAACGGTATGTAAAGGGGTTTGATCCGAGTTGTCCTAAGGAAGCTCCTTGGGCTCGGATTTGGTTGATATCACTTGTGTGTTAAGTGTTTTGGATACATGTATGTGATTGTGTGCTACTGTATTGATTATTTATGCACGAGCGTCCTACGGGACTAACACTACGTCGACTATAGATCGACTGAAATACCCCAAACCTAAGTATGCTAAGTAAACATCAAATATGATGTAGTAAGGCTAAAATATGCCTTAGAATGATTGGTAGTCAATTTAAACCAAGGAAAACACAAAAAGTGCCTTAAAGGCAATCAGGGCAAAAACGTGCTCTAAGCTTGGAGAGAATTGGGTGAGTACCCAAATATCATGATAAGACCTTAGTAATATCCTAATGGTCATTTTAAATCAATTAGCAAAGAAAACCAAGCTTGAAAACAAGTTAAAACACAAAATGTGCTTTAAGAAGTCTTAAAGCACATTTTTGAGAAATTGTCTTAGAATTGAGTTTTGAGTGGCTAGATGTCCATCATTACTCTTTAATCAACATGTGTACTAATTAGTATCACATTAGGAGGTCTAAATCAATGGGAAATCAAAAATTTCCCGATTATGTGCCTTGATTAGTGAATAGTAACTATTTAGTGCTAGTTTAAGTTTTAATCAATATAAGCTAATTAGTTGGTCAACAAGACCATGACTAGCCTTATATTATGGGGTGGCCGGTTTTTAAGGTGGGGAGTCACCACATGAGTCACCATAAGTAGTCAAATAAGAAAGGAAAAGAAGAGTAAGTAAGAAAGTTACTATTTGCTTTATTAAAGCAAATATCACATATTAGCCACCTTTCTTCCTCTCTCTCTTCATTTCTCCTTCCTTCCACGATTTTTCTTTCTCCTTCCTTGCTCCAAACCGAGAGAGCTTCTTCATGGGTGCTCCACCTTCAAATGCTCACCAAGTATTCATCTTTGCTCCAAATCAAAAACTAAAGATGTAGATTTCTCTTTAGCTCCATTAGAGCCAAGACCTATTCATTCCATATCTTTTCAAATATTCATCAAGTCGTTTTTTGCCATGAGAAAAAACTCATTGATGGGGGAAAATCAAGTTTGAAGAGCTCATTAGCTTCTCCATTCTCTTAAGGTAAGGAAAATGTAAGAAAAACCATGTTTCCACCATTTCTACACATTACCGAAAATTCCTTCTCATGGGGATTCATTTTTATCCATTGTTCTAGCTTGATTCTATTCTCCAAGGGCTAGAGGAGGTCCTACTTAATTCATATCCAAGCTTGCTTTGAGAATCCAAGGTAAAACATTCAGTTTAATACCTTAGAACACATTTTTAACCTAGGGTTTACTCCTTAAGGTTAGTGTATTGTTTAGTGCTCATATGAGTCATTGGTTATTGATTAGAACATTGGCAAGAGAAGTTTGAGTGGTGGCCGATATCATTCAAGAAGAAGGTCTAAGGAGGAGATTGAGATAAGCTTGTGGAAACAAGGTAAAATGCTTACCTAATGGTGGTTTAAGATTAAGGAATGAGTTTTAGATAAATACCAATGTGGCTTAGAGCTTACATTGTGTATTGGGTTATATAACCTAAGGAAAAAGAACTTAAACAAGCTTATGAACTTGTGATTAAGGAGCTAATGAGAATGGGTTAGTAATATAGTTTAAGGTGGATTTTAAGAGCATTATAACTACTATGAGATTGATGAGTGTATTTGCAGGTTGAAAGCTATATATGTGGGAAATTCAGTGCTTAAGTTTAAGTCATTTAAGGGCCTAAGAGCCATGTCATTTAAGAGCCTTAGTGCTATGCAATTTAAGATTATTGCACTATATTGAGTATTAAGAATGAGTTGATTTGGATGAGGAAATGTGATGAGAAAGGACTTGGTGTGTGTGAGGTTATTGTGAGAAAAAACAATGCATTTGGGCATGAGAATATACTAGAGGAGCTATGGCAAAATTTGAGTAGAAAATAAGTGTTTAGGTGAAGGTGGTGAATCAATATGACCTAGGATTTACTAGGAGTCATTATGAAGAATTTGAGTGGAAATGAGTTAACTAAGGAGTTCTTAAGGATGAGAATGACCTAGAATGGTCTATGAGGAATTTAGAGTTAGGTGGGTGTATTGAACACACCAAAGTCATGAGATGAGGAATATAAGACTTGAGCATAAGTTTAAGGAGAAGGTAAGATGCTTAAGGTGATTAAGATATGTCCTAAGGGAATTTAATGACTAAGGAAGTACTAGGAAGTCTTAGAGGTTGTCTTGATGAAGAGGGGTAAGGTAAAGTGTTGGAATGAGTGGTAATGACTTAGGCATTACCTTGGAGGATTTAGGAAACAAGAGAATGTAATTGAGTATTTAGAACTTAGGCAAATGTTGGTAAACAACTAGGAAGGAAATAAGGTGTTGGTGTATGGAAGCTTAAGCTTTTGGAGGAACTTTAAGTAAATGCATAAAAGAGTTTTAGATGGTGAAAGAGCTTGGGAGATGATGTTATAGTGAGGAGGGAAACATTTGGCATAGTGGTTACATTAAGTATGAACCACCACCTAGAAACCTAGAGGAAAGCATTACAAGTGTAGCATTATTACAAGGAAAATGCATAATGACTAAGGTGGATTTTGGTGAATGGTTTAATGAGTTTGGTGGAGGTTCTAAGGTGGATTTAAGGTGCCAAGATGGTGTTGGACCTATTAGGACACTTGTGGAAAAGTTTGGAATTGAAAGAGGCAATTTAAGAGGATGGTCTGTAGAGGACCGACCCAGGGTCCGACCCAGTTCTGGGTCGGTCGGACCTTGTTAACCCAGCAGAAATGTTTCGGCAATAGACCGACCCATAAGGATGGGTCGGTCGGTGGGTCGGTCGGCAAGGTTTAAGTAGGAAAATGGTTCGGTGAGGGACCGACCCAGAGGGTTTGGGTCGGTCGGTCTAGCTCTGGGTCGGTCGTATGGGTTTCAAGAGACGGAAGAGTTTCTGTAATGGACCGACCCAGGGGTTGGGTCGGTCGGTGGGTCGGTCGACCCTTAACACTTAAAAAAAAAAGAAATTTTGAATTCTAAGAATGGTAATGGGTAATGAGGAATACCTTTGGTAGGGTGGTAATGATTAGGACCCTAAGAACTTAAGGGATTAAGTTAAGTTAAATATAAACTTGAAAGTTTAAGATTAAGTTTGTAAGATTAAGAGTAAGACCTAAGAGGGTTAGGTGGGGATCATT
This sequence comes from Limonium bicolor, assembly GCA_023374045.1. Taxonomy (NCBI): domain Eukaryota; kingdom Viridiplantae; phylum Streptophyta; class Magnoliopsida; order Caryophyllales; family Plumbaginaceae; genus Limonium; species Limonium bicolor. The sequence continues at coordinate 235,734,449 of CM041776.1, forward strand.
AAGGAGTTAAGTAAGTAAACAAGCTAAGTAAGTCATATTAAGTTAAGTGATTAACAACCTAAAACTGAATGAATGTTTTAGGACTGGGGATTTGGACTCCGGAGGAGAGTAAGCAACCGAAACGACCAACGGTGAACGGTACAGTTGTTTCTTCTTGTGACCTGCTTGCTAACGAGGTGTCCCTCGGCTTGTGTGCTATTGTTTATGTGTGCTCACTAAATAAGATAAAGCATGCAACCGGAATATATATACATATATATTATATTGTTGTGTGATGTTTGAAAACTAACACAACATACCGTGAGAACTTACTAACCAATGTTTAGTAAGAAATTGAGTGAGAATAAGGAACGCCCCCTAATGAGGGACGATATGAACCGAAAGAGGTTAACCAACAAACATGGTCTTGAGACTATTACTAACTGAACTTGAGTGAGGAATCCGGAATGGTACCGGCACATGTGTATTGGGGGAAGTCGGTATCCTTATCAAATACCGTCTTCCAAAGATGACTTGTCCTCGGACTCGTCGCCTAGAGTCGACAAATAGACTCGACCTCCTCGGACTTCTTGTTTTAGGAGGGAGGCATACTGAGATGGTGTAGTGGGATCTACCTAAATGCCCAACTAATTCTAACAAATATTGTTTATGTAAACCAATGGAGTTGATAACTCATTGGTTAGGGTTACGTGACCCGACAGATAAACAATGAATTAAGGAACAACCATTCTAATTAAAGAACGGTTGACTTAATTGAGATAAGATTTGAGATAAGTTACAACCATTTCTACTTAAAGAATGGTTTGTATCCTAAGACTGAGATAAGTTACAACCATTCTACTTAAAGAATGGTTTGTATCCTTAAGACTGAGATAAGTTACAACCAATCCTTCCAGGAACGGTTGTATATTGAGATTAAGTTAAGATTAAGATTAAGGTAAGATAAGTTAGTTAATCATTCCTTTGTAAAGGATGATTTGTATTATTAAGATTAAGATTAAGGTAAGGTTAAGATAAGTTGCAACCATTCCTTTTTAAAGGATGGTTTGTAATAGTAAGATTAAGATAAGCTACATCCACTCCTGATTAAAGGATGGTTGTTTCTAAGATTAAGATAAGAATCAGATTGAGGTAAGATAAGGATGGATTAAGATTAAGAGAGAACAATACTTAAGGAGTTAAATACCTAACTCTCTAATTAAGGGAACGCATTTAAGTCGTTCATTGTGTGTGAACTTTGATTGTTCATATCTGAGTTGTTGTTTACTGCACTTTCTATTATGTTGTGCATCTAATCAACCTCCATGCTATCGACAATTAGTCGTCGTAGCCACGTTAGCTTGGGGGCCATGAGAGGATAGTACCAGCATTCGTGCTGACCCCCTCGGGGGCTTCTTTTTACTACACAGGTACATCAGGAGCGGTCGTCGCAAGAGTAAGAAGAGGACAGCTGTTAAGGGTTTAGTATGGCCTACGAGTTGTGCATGTACACTCGTATGGCAATCTGAGTTAGTAAGATGTATAGGATGTGAGGGGGTGTAAGAAGGTTATGTAAATGGTTAAGGTTGTTAGACTAATGTTCGGTATATTCTGTAGTCAGACCGTGGCAAGGTCCTGGATTGTAAAGAATTCCGCTGTGACATGTGTATATATATATTGTTAAGTTGCGAGACCACAATTGGATTGAGTTGGGGTGTTACATCGACTTATATAAACATACATGTACGTTAATGTGGTGACATGACGGTTACTTGATGTAATACCATAGTATAATATTAATATATGGTAACCTAAGTAAAATATAGGGACGAGTCACGACATTGTCGGTCTCTAGAGCTTGGATCTCGAACATGATATAACCTAGATTACTTCTAGGTATGCGTGAGACCATTGGGCAGCTAATAATAATTATTCTCCATAAGACTAGAGCATATCTTAAACATTATGAGAGAGAGTGGTATGAGTTGAGGTGAGGAATCCCGTAGTTTACGAACTACTGGTTGCGCATTTGTGATCACTGAGGGGTTCCCGATCGGGTTCTGCTCCAGGTTTATACCCAACGAGCCCTATTTGGATCGTGGGTCAGGTGGCTACGGCCTTTTATGTGGACGCCTTACGAGGTAAAGTGAATAGTCAGGGGCCTCCGGACCTCTGGCGAATGAGCACCTTTGTGTGTACGGGAGGACTACTGTCCATTGGTGAGGTTATCGGGTTGTCCAACATGACGCCCAACTGGTATTAATTAAACATGGTTGGATGGGGCCTTTAGGCCAAGGTAAATTAACTATGGAACCCGTTCGCTACGGCGATTGTACATTGTACATCATACTGCAATTATTTCGATATGTTCGATTATACAATTGTTGTTTGTGATATGAAATGAATGTTTGGATGGATGGATGGTTATGTTTATATGCATGTTATTACAGTATCATTTATAACTGTAAAATGGAAAAGCATGAAACCAATCTAATAATGAGATGGTTAAAATGACTAAGTGACCATTAGGGTCCAGGCCCGGCATACTCAGCGTTTATCGCTGAGACTACACTCATTATGCAGGTTGTTGATTATCGCCGAAGCCGAAGTGCGGGAACAGGGTAGTTGGAGTTTATTTTAATTACCGCACATGGAGTTGTAATATGGTACGGTTATGTATATTCAGGATTGGGTAGACGCTCACTTGTCGATGTTTGTAAGTATGGACTTAGTATGATGTATAGGAATATTCTCGTTATCACGGCGGTTAGCAGTTGTTTATGTTGGTTGTTGGATATAGTTTGGCTTCGTTGCTCGCATGGCGGAGTAATGGACGGTGACACCCGAGTGAGTATTGTTATTATTTATCTTCCGCTGTAAGACGTTTTATTTATTGCTACGTGAGGGATTATTACGTGTTTAAGGTGAGGGGTGTTACAAAAGGGGTATCAGAGCGGAGTACCGCTCTGATGACGAGAAAATAGGTTAAGACAGTGAGCTTAGGACTTGGGAAATTACGGGAAACTTTTAGGAGGTACGAGTGACTTGTCTTAAAAGATATTGTGTTTAGTAACGCAAATTGCATGATAGACTAGCCTTTAAGGCAATTCAATATCTAATGGTTGTGTACGGTAAATTACCGAGGATTTATGTGACATACTGTACTACAGATGTCTGGGGGAACTAGAGGGCGTGGTACTGGTGGAGGTGGAGGCGGTGACCCCGTGATTCCAGGAGTTGTTGAGACGATTGTTGTCGTTCTCGCACAGCTTGGTACTCAGATTGGAGGAGCACCAGCCCACCCGCCACAGCCCAGGGAAATAAACTGGCTAAAGTCAGTTACTGAGACCCGACCACCTACATATTCAGGGAGCCAGACCCCATAGCCTTAGAGCGTTTCATAGTTGAACATGAGAAGGCCCACGAAGCTTTGCAAGTACCTGCCGACAAGAAGGTCGTCATTGCTGCTTTCCATCTGAAGGATGCAGCCAGCACTTGGTGGAGGTTGGTCAAGGACCATCACCTGGCTACGCCCGACTTTTCGTGGGCTGCCTTTGTCGAGTTGCTGAGGGGGAAGTACTACCCAGCACATCTTAAGCAGAAGAAGCGCCATGAGTTCGAGACATTATCCCAGGGAGGTCTGACCGTGGATGAGTACTACGCTCGATTCATTGGTCTGCTGGACTTTATCCCGGAGTTGATTACTCAGAGACCGTGAAGGTCGAGAAGTTCCGGGGGGGATTGTTATTTCGCATCCAGATGGCGATGGGTGCTACCCTCTACACTACCATTCAGGTACTAACATGAAAGCCATAAATTCTTTACTTACTACGTTACCGATTAACTTTGTGAGAAACTTACCAATGAGATTCCAGGAGTGTTATGACGCTGCCTCGAGGACGGAACTAATGCTCCAGACTCGGGAAGAGACTCTCGGGACAAAGAAGAGAAAGAACCCTGAGGGAGAGTCTGAGGGTGGAGGAGCAGCTCCAGGCGATAGCCAGAAGAAGGGAAAGTAAGGACTTATCCCATTCTAAATTACTTACCATATTAAATACCTTATGAATGCGGACCCGAAATCTTAAACAGGAAATTCTTTCAAAAGAAAGGGCAGCAGGGTCACCAGGGAGCGAAGGGGAAAGAGCCCGTCCTTCGGTTGACTGGCCCAGCTATAGATGCTTAGCCTTTGAGATCTGCGCCTCCTAAGGGTGAGAACATCTACCTCTTAAATTCAATTGTAACCTTAACCTTATATCACCAGATTTTAACTTAAAATAAATACTACCATTAGGCACCGGAGAGCCCCAGCGCCATTTCTATTGTAAGCGTTGTGGGAAGGACCATCCTGGGGTCGACTGCAATGGCCGCAAAGTTGAGTGTCGGTGCTGCAAGAAAGAGGGCCACCGGGAGTTCGAGTGCTGGATGAACCCTGAGAGCCGCAACTATAGGCCACCAAGGAATACTCAGAAGACCTCAGTTGGAGGATCTGGAGTACCACGAGGCGGTCAGGATGGCCAGACATCTACTGATGCTGGAGCCCAGAGAGGTAAGGGAGTAGATAGGGCATGAGTACCCTAAACTCCATGAGACCGCAGGTGGAAGACTTTTGCTTACCATGTTGTGTACTTACCTTGGATGTTAGACGGAGATATGTTATAAGTATGTGGGGGTGTGTCATTGACACTCGCCTTTTTGTGTTTGACTTTTGGGACTAGTTTTGTGGACTCGATGCGAGTGACTTTGGAACCTTGACGGATTATATATATGAACAGAATATTAATTCTTACACTATCTTGTAGCCCATACTCGACGACGCGGAGTCAATGAGACCAGTGATTACTGAACCAGAATTTCCACCTGCATGGCGCACTTGCTATTGCAAGCGCTATGACAAGTAAACCGCTGAAGTTTCCATCTACCTTGCGCACTTGACAGAGCAAGTGCTGCAGTTGCAACTGCAACTACTACTATTTTTAATCTCTTATTATATATATACCAAAATTTTCATATTTTTCATACGAACCATAAGATTAGAAACCTATGCAACTGGGGAAATTATACAGCCACTGTGATTGTAAACCACACCAGTTTGATTGTTCGAGAACTTTAAGACATGGCTTATTAGCCAAATACCATCAGTGTATACCCGCATTTAATGCTAATCAATACCAGTGATGAATCTTTAGTCCTTATGGACAAGCATACCCTTTGTAGATGCACCACCGTTAGTGAGGATGGTTGGGAAGTGGAGAGCCAAGTTGCTCAAGCTATTATGCAATCTGCAATACATCCAGCTAAACGGATGAGGGAACAGATATGAACTATGGATGAGATATGATCATGATAAATAGGGAGAAAAGGAATATGTGTGCACTCAATGAGATAGAGATAGGATAACCAAGTTTGCTAAATATAGCACGAATTTTACTTACTCCGAGCTGAATAGCGCCGGCTTATGGCACGAGTTACCACCGATGCCACTAGGGCAATAGCACTTACAACAAGATAACCAATAACATGAACTAATAAAAAAAGGGGGGCATATCCATCAAAGGGAGATTGACAACAGAATACTTCACAATACCCGTGTGACAGACATTACCAGTTTACTAAATGAGACATGGGACGACCGCACTCCAATAGGAGCATGTGGGTCTAACAGACTTATTTATGAGTTAGTTTAGTAAGTAGTAATGTATAAGTACGGTACCCATGCAAGTAGACAAGTAGTGTTAGAAACACGAGAAGTAGTCAACTCCATACTAAGGACAGTGATGCAGATTACCTCGAAGATGGACGAGAAGAGACGCAGTTAAACCAACAGGCTAGAGAAATCAAGAACCTTCAGCACAGAGCAGTAGACAGTATACAGTGAAGACAAGGAAACATTTCAAGGACGTGAACACTAAAGATAGGAACATGGAAACCCATTATAGATGAATAATATGTAAAATCCTCATACGGATCAAGCAAACTCTTGTAATCCAGAGGAAATCTACGAGATGATGTGGATATAAACGTGTGACTACGCAATGATGAGAGACAAAGCTAAATACTAGCAGATACCTTAAGTAAGGAACAATAGATTTGGAATGTACCACTCACGTGATAATTCGCTCATCTTATCTGTTAGGCTCATTAGATATTAGCTGCTGAGAGTTTACGCCTCTGCACTCTGTAGGACTGAGTGTTTTGGTATTGCACTTGGGCAGTTATTAATCTAGTGGGGATACTGGAAGATGTAATGGATATCAACACGAGTGTGTATCAAGAACTACAACAGTGTGTTACTCCGGAACAAAACCACCAGGAGACACGGATGACAATCATCATCTCTGTGGACATGTAGGCTGGTACGTCTTAGTATTACAAAGACAAGTGCAAAGAGCACTAAGTACTAACAATAGCCAATGTCATATTATACCTCAAGCTGAATATCAGTGAGAGAAGACACACGCATGTATGCTAGTGATCCAAATGAGAGGATACACAACAATGGAAAGAGGCAAATTGAGCCTATGTTCATGGGTCTGCACCTCATACGGAGCAAGTGGGCCCATTAGAACGAACTTGGGAGAGAGCACAAATAGTTCAGTGCCTCACCCTTTATGTATTGAGGAGCCCAGAAGGGCTAGAGTCATACCCTCTCTGATATGAGGATAATCCACGAGTTGGAGAACTCTATGAGAGCCAAGTATCCAGCGCTCCTTGTTGAGCGGCTGTTGTATACTTGTGGGGTACGGGGGCGTAACCCTTTTTAAGGGGGGTAGAGCCTCTTGGATGTGCACATGTAGTTTGTGGTATGCGGGGCATACGAGGCTTGTTTATTTGTTTGTTTCGTATGCATGGCATACAGTGAATTGGTGGTATGCGGGGCATACGATGTTTTGTTGGTTATGTTTGGTACGCGGGGCGAACGTTGTTGGTTTGTTTGTGTGTGATGTGCACTTGTATGTATGTATCTTATGAGATACCTGTTTGAATGATGTATATACACGCATGTGTGTAGTACTTTTCTTATACTACTTGTGATATATATATTTATATTGCTTTGTAGAATGATTACAAATGGTATCGCTTAGATACGGAATGAATCATTAGATATGGAATGTGGAACGATGGTATGTTATGGACACCTCGGGAGGTTGTCAGGGTTTGTAGAATTGATAGGAAATAATGGTGCTGATGGATCACCTATATCCATATACGATTGAACTAACGCCACAAAGTGATGGATATGTGCTGTATAATCACAATACGATGTGTGTAAATGATATATCACATAGATATACATTATGGGAATAATGGGTAGTTATATATTTATATACAGACCTATTTGATTAAGCGACTTCGGGACGAAGTCTTTTTAAAGGGGGGTAGATTGAAATACCCCAAACTAATAAAACATGGATTAAATATCTAATCACATTAATTAAGGCCTAAACATGCCTTAAAAGTCAACTGAGAACAATAGTGGTCAACACAAAGCAAGATATTGCACCTTTTGACTGTTTAGGGTAAATAAATACCCAAATGAACTTCTTAGGACCTAAAACTCTGTCCTAATCATATTAACACATTAAGGAACATATTACAATTGTTGGACAACACTCCAACACAAAGAACAAGCATTTACATGCTTCAAGGTCAAGTAGAGCAAAAATGTGCTCTAAGGAAACCTTAAAGGTCTAATGACCTCTATTTTATATAAAATTGGATTCCTAAGATCACTTATCATGTAAGGAACACAATGAAACCGTTCTCAAAGAAAATAGAGCACAGAAACACCTTGCGACACAAAATGTGCACTAAAACTCCTTAAAGCATGTTTTTGTGTAATTGCCTTCTAAATTGGTTTTTAATGGGCTTAAAGGTTATAATTACCTTTAAATATGATAATATATCCTATTATATCATATTAGAAATTAATTCCAGAAATTTACAAATTTTATATTAAAATATTAATAAAACCCAAAAGGGGGCCTGTTTGAGTCAACATTGACTAAGAATGGTCAAGAGGTCAAATTTGACCCCTTGGATCCCATGGATTCGACAGTCACAAGCAGGGGGAGCCTAATTTCGCCACTTTCAACGCAAGGAACAAGGTTCCAACACTTTCCATGATTTAAGGGACCACTTTTACCTTTCTAAATACTATAATCTATATATTCAACTTTGGCTCCTTGATTGATTGAGTCCCCACGTGAGAGACTTCCTTTCCCCTCCAATAATCTATGCCAATCTCCTTTGGTGAGTCATCAAACACCAAATACAATAAACAAAGCAAATAATGTGTTTTAAGGCAAATTTGACCTACCTCTCTCATTTGCCTTGCTTCCCAGCCGACACCAAGGCTCTTCAACCTCTCTTTTGCTTCTCTAAACCGTGGAGAACATGCCAAGAACAGAGGAGAACACCAATTGACATAGGTAAGCTTATTAAGCCATTTTATGTTCATTCTCTTCACATTTCTTTCCTCTTTCCGTGGATCTAAGCATCAATCATTTCCATCCATGGATCTAGATTGTTTTGGAGGTCAAAGGAGGGAAAATCTCAGCTATAACAAGGGAAGAAGGTGGATAAATCTAATCTTGTTCTTAAGGTATAAAAATGTGCTTTAAGCACTTATCTTTTGATTCTCTTCAAATCTTGAAATACCCCAAACCTTGATATGTGGTTTAGATATCAAACTATGGTATGTAAAGGCTAAAAAGTGCCTTAGAAACATCAGTGAACAATTTAAACCATAGTAAATGCAGTAAAGCACTAAGACACAGTTTGAGCAAAAACATGCTCTAAGCTATGAGTGAACTTGGTTGGGACCCAAAGAGCCTACCAAGACTAAATAATATTCAATTGTGATTTAATAAGGCTAATTAAGTCCTTAGGAAACTTTGGTAGACAGTTAAACCAAATAAAACACAAATAAATACCTTAAAGTCAACAAGAGCAAAAATGTGCTCTAAGCTTGGGATAAATTGTATAAGACCTAATGGTCATAGCTATACCTTATAAATATGTTAATGAACATATTAAATCAATTACCAAAGAAAACCAAGCTTGAAAACAAGTTAAAACACAAAAAGTGCTTTAAGGAGTCTTAAAGCATGTTTTTGAAAAATTGTCTTGTAAATGAGTTTTGAATGGCTAAATGTCCATCATTACTCTTTAATTAACATGTGTACTATATAGTATCACATTTGGGTGGCTATATCAAAGGGAAATCAAAAATTTCACTTCTATGTGCCTTGTTTTTGTGAATAGTGATTTTTATAAGCTAGTTTGTAACATATGTCATCATAAGTAATTAAATTGACAAACAAAGACTATTATACCCTCCTAACTATATGGGGGCCGGTTTTTCAAGGTGTGAGTCACCAACTTGTAAAAGAAATCAAATAAGGAAAGTAAAGCTTATAAGTAAAGTACTATTTTGCTTTATACATAAATATCTTAACAAAAGCAAACTTACCTTCATTCTCTCTTTCCTTCTTGTATTCACACGGTTTCTTCATCTTCTCCTTTCCTCCATTTACGATTTTCTATGGCAACCTCTCTTCTCCATCTTCATTTATTTGCCAAATCCAACTCCATGCTCCAAATCAAATTCTAAGACCATATTTGTCTTAGTTAGACCAAGTTCTACACTTCTATCTTTTCAAATCTTCAAGAACTCAATTTTGATGCCATGAATATTCACCATTGAAGGAGCTTGAGCTCACCTTTCCACATATTCTTGCTCTCCTTTGCTTCAAGGTAAGGAAACTCAAAGAAAATCCATGTTTCCTCCATGTTTTCATGTTGACTGAAAATTCACCTCACAATGGTGTTTTCACCTTGCTTGTTTTAGCTTCATTTGAATCTTCCAAGGGCTAGGAGGAGTCCTCTCTTGATACTTGTTCAAGCTCTTTTCCAATTCCAAGGTAAAACAATTACCTTAATGTGCTAAAACAATATGTGTAACTAGGGTTTACAATGAGATGAAGCACAATGCTTGAATACTCATTCTATTATGTGTATATTATTTAGAAGTTGGCAAACAACCAAACACCCTACCGGTTTTACAAGGAAACAAGAAAGAAGTTTGTGAGGAAAAAGGAGGTAAACAAGCTATCTCAATGTAGTTTAAATGCCTAAGAAGAAGTGAGTTTATATTGCTTGTTAAAATGATCTAAGGAGCCAATGGTGAATGAGCTAGTGAAATGCTCTCAAGGTTTATTAAGGGCATATGTATTGTTGGGTGTATTTGTAGGTTAAAGGCATTATTTATGTGGGAGATTCAGTGTTTAAGATTTACGCAATTTAAGGGCCTAAGAGCCATGTTATTTAAGGGCCTAAGTGCCAAGCAATTTAAATTGTGCACTATATTGTGATGTAGTGTAAATTTGGTGAAGTCTTGTGTGTGATGGTGTTCTTGGTGGATTTAGGTGTTCATGAGTGTTTAATGGTGAAAACTGTGAGCTTTGGAATGGTGATGTGCTAAGAGAACCCATGGCAAAATTTGTAAAATGTATAAGGAGTTTTAAGTGTTTTGAATGAACTTGGGTGAACTAGGAATTGTTAGGAATGAGTAAATGTTTCACTAAGGAAGAAAACGTGCATTAAGGTGTTCTAAGGTGCTACAAGGGTTTAGGCATTATCTTGGAAGTTCTAGAAATCAAATGAGTGTTTTAGGATGTAATAAAGCCTTGGAGAAGTTTGTTTAAGGTCTAGGTAATGATTGATGAATAAGGAGAGAATGACGTTTGAATAAGGTTTTGAGAAAGGAAATTTTAAGAAGATGTGAAAAAGGAGATTTAGTTAGTAAGAAAAGAAGTTGAGAGATGATGTAAAGGTGTAGGGGAAACACCTTGGTATAGTGGTCATTATTGGTGAACTACCACTTAGAAATCTTAAGGAGAAGACTTTCCAAGTGCTAAGAATTTTGTAAGGAATTTATGAATGATAAAATGGTTTTGGTGAGTGATTTAAAGAGTTTAGCTTATGGCTAAAGGTGTGTTGAAGTGCCAAATGATGTTAGAACACATTAGGAGGCTTGAGGAAAAGTTTGGTGAAGATTTGACAAATTTGGGTAAGTTTAGAGGACGTCCGACCCAGGGGTCCGACCCAAGTTTGGGTCGGACAGCCTCTGTTAGACGTCAGGAAATTGTTCTGGAATGGTCCGACCCAGAGGGTTGGGTCGGACATGGGTCGGACGGTCATGTTTTGGAAGACGGAAAATGTTCTGTAATGGTCCGACCCAGTCGAGTGAGTCGGACGTGGGTCGGACATGTGTGTTCAAAGGGCGGTGAAATTCTCTGGAATGGTCCGACCCAGAAGGTTGGGTCGGACATGGGCCGGACAAGGTAAGTTTCTTCAGACCCGAGAATCACTGGGAGTGTCCGACCCAGTTGTGGGTCGGACGGTGGGTCGGACGGCCCAAAGTATGTAAAAAAAAAGAGTTTGTTTTAGGTTATTAAAAGATGTCTAATGATGGGGATTGATGGAAAATGATGTTATAAGGTTGTGTAGGACATGTTAGGTGAGTTATAGTCACAATTTGGTGGGTGAAAAGTTGAAGTAAAATGAAAGAGTGAAACATGTTAAAAATGTAAAGATATTTAATTAGTAAACGGGGTTAACTATGGTCATTCGACGTTACACAAACTATTACCCCAATGTTAATGAAGGTAACTTTAATGTGCCAGTTGTTCGAGAATTGTTCGAGGAACGTAAGTGGACATGGTAAAATGGACTCCGGTGACAGGTATGGTTTTCTTGCAACCTGTGTCCTACCGGATTACACCGGCTTGTATGCCAATGTGTTTTTCTGAGTGTTTGCCACCTTGTAAGATTAAAACATGTAAGTTTATAGTAATTCATTTATGTGGCGGATTTGGCCTCCGATACCATTTAACCTCAAATAAGTGTTAAACCTTAGCTAACTAGAACTAGGAGCACATGAGAGATCGGTGTTCGGAGTTAACGACCCAAACCTTGGGAACGTTCTAACCACGGCTATGTGTGAGTTAGTTGGATATTGTTGTTGTACGCAAGTGTGTGAACCTCCCTTGTGTGCTTAACTCGGTTATGATACCGTATGGTGTGTGGATGTGATAAGTTCCATAGTGGAACTCTAACTACTTATTTATAAGTATATATGTACTAACGGGGGGTGAGGAGTCCGGTCATGTTCCGGCCACGCGTGTGAGGACGGGAGTCGATATCATATCCGGTTCGGCTCTCTTGGTGTATGTATAGGTTGTATTCCAATTTGGTTTCTACCTTCCCTTAGCTTACCCAAAGCTAGTTACTGACTCACGTCGGGCCACAGGGGCATACGAATGTTATTTCGGTGTGCTTGGGATTACTATATCCGACACACCTTGGGTATAAGTTAACCGTTCGATATAACTGGACGGTAACGAGGTTGGTAACGAGCTTAGCATGAGATTGGCAATAATCTCTAGGCTCACTATGTATACTAACTATGGTGGAAGGTTCCTTGTGTGAACCAATCTTATGGTGTTATGAGTTGTTATTGTGCTAGGCAATTTCCCTTGCTAAGCTATGATATGTTTATGTTAGATGTTTAAAATGAATTCGATGTTAACATGTGTACGTCGAAACGAGAAAGTGTTGTTGTGTTTTGGCTATGTGAGGAATGTGATATGTTGTAAGATATGGAGTGTGTGGATCATGGAAATGAATCCCAGTTGTGACAAGAGGCGTTTAAGGATAACCCGATTTAAGGCTAAGTGTCGTCTATTAAGGATGTAGCTCCGTTAGAGGAGGAACACTCCAGGGATAATGAATACCATGAGTGACTTATCAAGTAAGGATGTATTATCCGTTTGTTGAGCCCATTGAGGTGAAATGTTTTTGTGTTGTGTGTTTACAGTGCATGCATGACTTAAATATAATCAATCGCATGCTAAGACGACAATTAGTTGTGCGTGGCCCGGTAGCATGTGGGCTGCGGGATTACCATACCAGCAAAGGTGCTGAGCCCCTTGGGGGCCACCCTTTCTCTCCTTTTCTATTTCAGGTACAAGGAGCTGGAAGCCGTTCGAGAGTAGGACGGGGTAGATGTTTATACATGGGTAGCCATTTAAATGGCGTAAGCATTGTAGGCGTAGTAAGACCAAAATTGTTATCGGCATCAGTTTGTAAATACTCGGTACGGTTGGAATGTATAAAGTATATGGGTTGTTGTTAAGGGAAGCAAATGTAACGTGTAGTTGCTCGGGAATCTAGTCCATCAGACCGATACAAAGTACATGTATTAGCCTTGTTAGCCACGGGGTGGTTAACGGCGTGTAACACCATTGAAATAAGTAGTGATGAGTTGAATTTTCCGCTGCAGTTTGATGTTATGTGTACGGTGGTAGTTGGGGTGTTACAAATCTGGTTGTGAAACTTTGTTTCCTAGCCTTCTAATCTTCTTCTTAACATACTTATTCAGTGGATCTATCAAGAGCTTCAAGGTATAGCCAGATCTAAGCCAAAAACACCATTTTAGGCATTTTATTCAAGGTAAAAATTAGCCATCTTCTAATCTGAGTTATACCGGTTTTAAGCCTTGGTTTAGTAGCTCTTTTGATGCTCTTTTTATTCTGTACAAGCAGGCCCAAGACAACTTGTGCTTGTCTTGTTATTCTAAGGTAAATCTTACCTTGAAAAATACATTAAAACACTTCTTATGGTTAGATCTTGCATGGAGGCTAACCATATCATTATGTTGCTGTTAGAACTCATCTAAGCAGCTGTGGGAATTTTCCTTTAAATTGCCGTGGCCAAACAAGGCTTTAACTTGGCAAAAACAAGGTATAAATCACTTAAACCTTCACTTGGTATATTAATATGTAATTATACATATGTGTATAATTTGTGCCGTGAGTGAATGGGTTAATAAGGTCTTATTTTGAGCTTAGGTGATTAAGGAATGGTTTGGTAAATTTATCTAACTAATTAATTAACATAATTGTCAAATTTAAGACATTATGTGGAAAATTGGTAAATATGGAAAAATATGTGTAAGGGCCGAGAGTTTAATGCATTTTTGGGCATTTATGTGTAATTTATTTTATAAGCTAATGTTTGTAATAAGGCCATGTACTTTAGGCCATTTTATTTGTGCATTTATAAGGTTTTATTTAAGTTTAGGTGGTATATATGCATTACCGCATATTATAAGGGGTTAAAGTGTAATTCAATTAAATTTGGGGGCTATATAATAATAAAGCCGAAAATTAGAGGTTTAAATGAGTTTATATAAAAATTATAAGATTTTATAAAGTTTTGGTGGTTAAATGGTAATTTCTGAAAATAAGGGTACAAACCGTAATATATAGATATTGATCGTCAAGGAAATATTAAGGTGGTCAACCTTGACCATATGGTAGGTTTTGACCAAATTAAATAAGTTAAATAACTTATTTAAGGTTTTATAATAAGATAAGTATTTAATTGTGACATTTTTTATAACATATGTGGTGAATATGTTATTACTGAAAATAAAGGGTGTAAAATGGTATTATAAGCACCCATGGGTTATTAGGAATTTATTTGGTTGATTTTGGAATTAAAATAAACTATATATGTATAATATATAGTTATTATGTCATTATGACACTTTGGAATAAAAGATGGGGTGGAAGTGTAAAATATCGAAAGTATATGGTTAGTAAGGGTAATTATATCCCTTTGGTGAAATTTGGTGATTTTTGGAATAATATAAGAGTATTTAATAAGATATAAGTATAATATATAGTTTTGATGTTATTATAAAACTATATGTTATAAATTGGGCCAAATGGCAATTATAGAAACTTGGTGGGTTTGAAATTTAATTATAAACAGAATAGGGTCTATTCGGAATTTTACAGAAATATAACCATAGGTTATACCCTTTTATAAGTTAAAAATGTTATATTATATGGTGTATATATAACATGGTATAAATTATGGGGTGATTTTGTAAATAAAGGAAACTATGGATTATGAAAAAGAATAAGGTTTTGATATGGTGCCCATGCGGCAATAATAAATAGTTTTGTATAAAAACTATAGGTTATAAATAAAGGAAATAAAATATCATATTATATGATATTAGTATAAGGTATAACATTACAAAATGTTATGTGGTCAAAATAGAATTTAAATAAAAGGAAGGGCTATACCGAATTATAAAGAGTTGGAAAATGAATTTAGACTATGGTCTATAATGTTATAAATGTTATAACTATTATACGGTTTAGATGGAATTAATAAGTAAGGATATTCACATTAAATAATGTGACAAACTATAAATAAATAAGATTTATAAACTAAGGTATTTATTGATTAAACCTTAGGAGTTGTAATTATACAACATAAAATGTTACATAATATTAGGATAATAATCTTAATATAAGTTGTATAATATAATACAACTAGTGGGAATAATCATCTAATATAAGATGATAAAATGTAACATATAATACAAGAGTTTAATAACTCATGAGATTTACCTATATGGTACATATATACATATACAAGAAAAATGTATATAAGGATGGATATATATTATGGTTGGAAACCATATAATATATGGTGGTGGTTATGAAAAAATAGTTACGAACTATAAGTTATCAGTTTTTGAATGCAAATATAATTTGCTAAAGATAATGGATTATATAATACAATGTATTATAATGGATGGTGGGAAAATAATACAATATAATAGATAATGCATGCATTCATGCAACTATAGGTTATATACCTAAATTCGATGATGGATAAGATTAAGGAAATATACTGAATTTAACTTAACAGTCGAAACATTTCGACATACGAGTTTAGTAACAAAGCCGACCGGTTTAGAGAAACCCGTAACAAATAACTGTAAAAATCCGGGGATGAACTATCGGGGTTACTTGTTATTCGGAAATACCGGATGTAGTTAGTCATAGAGACTGACTTATAGTTTTATTACCGTTTAGATCATACTTCAGACAGAGGCGCTTGACGAGCTAGTGGCCTACACTGCGCATCCTAGGTCTTGGTGAACGGTATGTAAAGGGGTTTGATCCGAGTTGTCCTAAGGAAGCTCCTTGGGCTCGGATTTGGTTGATATCACTTGTGTGTTAAGTGTTTTGGATACATGTATGTGATTGTGTGCTACTGCATTGATTATTTATGCACGAGCGTCCTACGGGACTAACACTACGTCGACTATAGATCGACTTATATAAACATACATATACGTTAATGTGGTGACATGACGGTTACTTGATGTAATACCATAGTATTAATATTAAGTATGGTAACCTAAGTAAAATACTTAGGGACGAGTCACGACATTGTCGGTCTCTAGAGCATGGATCTCGAACATGAATATGACCTAGATTACTTCTAGGTATGTGTGAGACCCATTGGGCAGCTAATTAATAATTATTCTCCATAAGACTAAGAGCATATCTTAAACATTATGAGAGAGAGATGGTATGAGTTGAGGTGAGGAATCCCGGTAGTTTATGAACTACTTGGTTGCGCATTTGTGATCACTGAGGGGTTCCCGATCAGGTTCCGCTCCAGGTTTATACCCAACGAGCCCTATTTGGATCGTGGGTCAGGTGGCTACGGCCTTTTATGTGGACGCCTTACGAGGTAAAGTGAATAGTCAGGGGCCTCTGGACCTCTGGCGAAATGAGCACCTTTGTGTGTACGGGAGGACTACTGTCCATTGGTGAGGTTATCGGGTTGTCCTAACATGACGCCCAACTGGTATTAATTAAACATGGTTTGGATGGGGCCTTTAAGGCCAAGGTAAATTAACTATGGAACCCGTTCGCTACGGCGATTGTACATTGTACATCATACTGCAATTATTTCGATATGTTCGATTATACAATTGTTGTTTGTGACATGAAATGAATGTTTGGATTGGATGGATGGTTATGTTTATATGCATGTTATTACAGTATCATTTATAACTGTAAAATGGAAAAGCATAAAACCAATCTAATAATGAGATGGTTAAAATGACTAAGTGACCATTAGGGTCCAGGCCTGGCATACTCAGCGTTTATCGCTGAGACTACACTCATTATGCAGGTTATTGATTATCGCCGAAGCCGAAGTGTGGGAACAGGGTAGTTGGAGTTTATTTTAATTACCGCACATGGAGTTGTAATATGGTACGGTTATGTATATTCAGGATTGGGTAGACGCTCACTTGTCGATGTTTGTAAGTATGGACTTAGTATGATGTATAGGAATATTCTCGTTATCACGGCGGTTAGCAGTTTGTTTATGTTGGTTGTTGGATATAGTTTGGCTTCGTTGCTCGCATGGGCGAGTAATGGCTGGTGACACCCGAGTGAGTATTGTTGTTATTATTTATCTTCCGCTGTAAGACATTTTATTTATTGCTACGTGAGTGATTATTACGTGTTTAAGGAGAGGGGTGTTACACTAGTGCCCTACCAGTCTGATACCTGTCTACAGAGCTCCAGCAGAGCTCCTAATACACACTGAACACCAACATAACACAACAACGACTCTTGGCATCAGAAATGTTCAAGAATATAAGATATATCAATTGAGAACAAGTGAACCAACAACACATGAGAGGTTGGTAGAGTTCATGACAAAGCGTATTGAAGAAACATAATCATGAACATAGTAACAAGATGTAATCTGAAGCTATAAAGAGACATTAATTACATAGCATTAATGAAGCCATCAAGCTAGGCAAGTGGACATCACCAAGAGCAACCGACCACTTGAGCTCTTGCCTACATCGTGTCTAACCAGTGAGCGACACGTGTCTTGGCTATGCCTACCATCAAGTTGGTAATCAGCCTATCTTGAGCAGAGCTACTTCTGTGGGAACAAGATCAACTGAATCCTAGTGAATAGCTTATCATAGATTGGTAGTTATAAGTATATATATTCAGTACATGTCGTATTGTATAAACAAGGAATACACACGTGAAAGTAGAACACAAGTACAAGCGTGAGTCATACTGTGTGCATCTGAGTGTGTGTGTATGCTAGGGAGTGAGTGAGTGTGGTTAGACTGTGTAATCAAGTTACTTTATGTATTTGGTAGACTGACCAGTCGGGGAACGGTTGTGGAACCATATGCCTGCTGCCATGAGAGGGTAAAGGACATTGGGTATAAAGTCCATAACTATCCTGGAGTCCGTAGGTCAGGCGGAAGGAGATTGAGTGAATTTCTAAAGTGTAAATTCTCAATCGAAAAGTAGTTTCCAGTTTGTGAATTATCGTCTCTCTACTTAAACCATTAAACTCGTCTAACCCAACGACATGTCCACGACCGGTCGAGGACGTATCCTGAGCACTAGTAAGTTTCAGTTATTTACGGCTTGTTACGAGGTCGTTTTAACCTAAGTGCACAAGCTTCTGATTTTTTTTATTTTTAAAGATTTTTTACCCGAAATTAAAAGTGGAAAATGAATTTACCTAAACTAGGGTGTCGGAGGCAGAATTAGGTCAAATTTTGATTCCGTTCGTGGCCACGAACCTAATATCCAAACCCACGGACCCTAGTTAACCTAGTTATACATAAAAGTTGAAATAACGAGAAAATGAAATTTTGAAAAGTCCGGGGCCACGAACTGGGCATCCGTGGGCCCGGAAATAATTTGGAAAACCCTAAAATATTTGAAAATTTAATTCCCTCCGCAGTCCGGGAGTGACCGTGGCCACGGACTGGCAGTCCGGGACCCCGGACGTGCAGTCCGCAGGCACGGACCACCCTTGGACGGCATCATTCTGGTGATTCCCGGCGGTTTTTGGCTCAATTTTATGGGTGTGTCTTGCAAGATTTTAGACACGTTAGTGATCAAAATATTTCAGTTTGAACTCGAAATAATGAAGAAACTTAGCGAACAAGTTATTAGACGGAAACGAAAACAAACGTCAATTCGGGAGCCGTAAAAAGTTGGTTCGGTCTCAAATTTTAATAGAAAGTTAATAAAGTTAAATGGAGTTAGAAAAATCGGGATTCTAACCTGTTTTACCTTCGGATTTGAGGTGTTTCTTCATGTCGGGATTCTTTGGAGGCCTCGTGGATGCCGGTTCCGGATTGAGATCGACCCGAGCTTCTGACTCCTTGCTGTTCTTGATGTTCTTCACGTTTTGATGGTATTTTGATGAAGGTTTGATGATTATTGATGTTTTGGGAGTTGGAAAAAGTGTTTTTATGTTGATTTTGGAACGTTTTTTATGTGGTTCTGGTGCCCGGATGTGTAAAAACGTGGGAGACTAGTGACGACTGGGTTCTCTGACTTTCTAGGGTTCTTGGGGTTGTTCCTTGATCAAGGGATAAGGTTCCTTATATAGACTCCACTGAAGATAAAGTAATTCGGTAAAACTGAAGTTTACTGAGATTTTGGATAAGTGGCTTCCCAAAGGAATCTGACCATGAAATTTTAACCACACGTAGAGGATGATATATTTGATTTTTCAAGATAAATTAGAATTTTTGATATCGGAATATTTTTAAATTAAATTTTTCGTTAGATTCAATCAAAAATTACTAAAAAATATTGGAAATTCGAAAAATTAAAATTCCAAAGACATTATGCTCTTAATGTCATCCCCTATCATGTATTGAGATTTCAAAGCATTCCGAGTTGATTTGAGTCATCTTTAGAGGAGAGAGAAAGCTTACGGGGTGGCTTAGGAGCCCTGAAAATTACAAAAATGCCCCTCGGGATGACTAAGCTATCACTAACACTCTAGAACATGCCGAGCGAACCGGGATTCCTTGTTATTTGACCAAATGCCATTTGTAACACATATGGCTTGGAGACTCTAACCTAGGGGGTTAAAAATTTGGGTATAACAGATTGCCCCCCGTCAACTAGACTTTGGAATGGATAAGAAGAGTCTAGTTGATGCTTGAGTGATACTCCAAATTTTGGATCCTAAGAGGCCTTGCATGCCATCGAAATCGGCGGACTGTGTCAAGCTATTCTAAGGCGCTGACTACCTAGATAAAACGAGATGTTGTTGAGTTATTCGAGGGCGCTAACTACCTGAACTGATAAAATGTTGTTGAGCTGTTCTAAGGCGCTGACTACCTAAACGATAAAGAAATGTTGTTGAGCTATTCTAAGGCGTTGACTACCTAAATGATAAGAGAGAGATTTTATCGAGCTATTATAAGGCGCTGACTACCTAGAAGTGAAATAAAGTATGCCGAGCATTCTAAGGTGTCGGGTGCAAATGTAGATGACATGCCAATGATATGCAGATGAAGATGATATAAGGATGATAGGCTGATGATGACCGAATGCTTCTAGGGACCGAAACTCGTGTCGTTGCTCCTGGCTGGACCCATTGTGGACTTATTTCCAATGCCCCCCAAACCGGTGTGCAGGGATAACTCCTGGTAAAAACCTTGGGGACTTTTTGCCTTTGCCACCATTCGTTGATCCCAAAATAGTATTAGTACGATAGTACTTAGGGGTATTATGAAGCAGGATAGAACCTAAACGCGATTGTTCACTATCGTGTGATAGTTTAGCCTGGACGATGAATGGATAGTAGGATAAGTGACATGTGCATATGATGAGCTATAATGATGACACGATATTAGAGATCGCTGGTTGAGATTCATTCTTAGCCTGAATTCATTCTAGTCATATATAGGCCTAGCTTAGAACAGCAGAGCCATGGTGAAGATGAGATGTGTATAAGGTGACGTTAGGACTGTCTGAACTCTGAGTAACTGTCTGGTCTTTCTAGCTAGTAATTAATCGAATGTGATGAAGACTCTGTAGAGATGATATTATGATCATGATTATGTTCATTATGCCTAAATTGCTATGATGCATAGATCTGACATGACGTCTAGAGATGATATGTCTATAAAGTGCAAATGATTAGATTGTTACTGATAGTTGCCTTAGGCCATGAAGGATGTCCTAAGGTATTATGAGGCTAGATGAGCTAGTAATGAACTATGCCTAAGAGTGATGAATGCTGATCGTGATCGTAGTACCTAAATGAATGTGATGCTAGGTGATCTACGAGCCTAAACGAGATGTATGTGGATGAGCTGTATACTATCATCAGAGCATGATCCATGACTATGGATGTACTAGACCTTAGTTTTTCGCAACCTTGATCCCAAAATAAGTTGACTAACACTGAGGATTTATTGCCATCACCTCGCCAATTTCTTCATTGCCAGGTCTTATACTAGCCTGGATAATGCATGTAGGTCTTATGATGACCTAATAGAGTGATGTTATGTCTATTATGAGCCTAAACGAATGATTATAGGTCTTACCACGAGCCCAAGGGATGATGCTAGGTCTTATTACGAGCCTAAGTGGATGATGCTAGGTCTTATTGAGCCTAAACTGATGCTTTACCACGGGCCTAAGGGGATGATGCTATGTCTTATTATGAGCCTAAATGAATGATGCTAGGATTACCATGAGCAAAGGAGATGATGTTACGTCTTATTATGAGCCTAAATGAATGATGCTAGGTCTTACACGACCTAGAGGATGATGCTAGGTCTTATTATGAGCCTAAATGAATGATGCTAGGTCTTACCACGAGCCTAAGGGAATGATTCTAGGTCTTATTACGAGCCTATGTGGATGACACTAGGTCTTATTATGAGCCTAAATGAATGATGCTAAGTCACCCACAAGCTTAAAGATGAATGAAAGATAGGTCCTATGACGAGCCTAAAGTTGAGTTCTTCTACTCGGGTGAGTTCTGCTACTCTGGTGAGTTCTGCTACTCGGGTGAGAATCTGTATCTCTGAAGAATCTATATCTTCGGCTGAGAATCTATATCTCTGAAGAATCTGTATCTTCGGCTGAGAATCTGTATCTCTAAAGAATCTGTATCTTTGGCTGAGAATCTGTATCTCTGAAGAATTTGTATCTTTGGCTGAGAATTTGTATCTCTGAAGAATTATATCTTCGGGTTGAGAATCTGTATCTCCGGCTGAGAATCTGTATCTCTAAAGAATTTGTATCTTTGGGTTGAGAATTTGTATCTCTAAAGAATATATATCTTCAGGTTTATGATGAGGGGTCTCGTATTGAAAGATGCAATGATAATGATTTCATGCAAATGATTGTGATGAAAACCGATGGTGAAAATTCCAAACGTGGTTGTGATGAGATGTATGAAATCAAAGTGCTAGTAAGGATTGAAAATCGTCCAAAGCAAGAAATTGTTGAAAAATGTGCCAAACGTGGCAATGTTTGAGGAAGATTTTGTCTATTGAAAAGGAAAGTTAAATTATCATTTCCTGACTAAAGACTTTAGATCTACATTTTGTTTTTTAGAAGGTGAATATGCCACTGGTGGAAGTGTGTGGTGTCTGTTGGTGGTAAGGGCTTATGTGTGCCTGTGGTGTCATGGTGGTGGTGATGTTTGAGCTTTTGGGTTTCAATTGTGCTTGCAATTCTTGGAACCAACAATTGCCCCCGGTATTTTTCCTTAAGGCAGTATGAGCTTTAGAGCTTATGGCTATCGATCAGGACGATCGATTGCTGTATTGAGGCATAAAGGTGTTGCAGAGATAGTCAATCGCCTCGAGGGAGTCAATCGTCTTTGACAAAACACAAAGAACCAGTTCCGTGCAAACTACAACAGAGTCTGCACAACTGAAGAAGCATCAAGGACTCTTTTATGCTGTTGCAAATATTAAGGAGTGAATCCGTCAACACGCCAACGCTCCAACGGTCACAATACCGCTCCAGTCGACTCCGGAGTTTGCGGCCCAAGTCTGGCGTGAGTCGCCTTAACACGCCTCCACTAAGTTAGTTCCGATAATTTTGGAACTAACTCCTTCGAGCCGTTGCACTTAGAAACAGTATATATAGGAATGTAATAGTTAGTTTGCAGCTACGCTTTTCTGAGAAAACATTTGGAGATTAGAGAGAGAGCTGCCTTTGTAATTCAAAGAGAGAATTCGTACCAAATTTAGTTAGTGCATCTAGATAGACTCTTTTAGGAAGATCCTAGTTTTACTACACTTACCATCGAGCTGATCAGAGATTGTATTGGGTGAGTGAGTGAAAACCACTCAGTAGATCTCATCTACTGAGTGGGCATTATAAGTTGTTTGGTTTTGACCAGGAAATAAAATAACTTATATTGTGTATCCTGCTGAGTTCGTTTAAGTCTTTCCATCTTTCGAGTATTCTTCTAATTACTTCCTCTGAGTCTTTTGAGTTCGAGTAACTGCTTCCACGCACTTAGTTCAACTAATTTGACTAAGTGTTTCTACGTCTCAAGTGTTCTCACATACGAAGATCAATTGAGTTTAACCATCTCATAGACTAACACCTTGAGTTGGTTTGAGTCAATCGTCTGATCCTACAATTGCCCCCAGTATTTTCTTTGATTAAACGTGCAAACGAGTCTCATCCTCACATGGTCAAGGCTTATGTTTTAATGTGGTGCTTCCTAACCTACACTTGATGTGTTTGGTGTTTGCACTCATTTCTTGCTTTCAGTCAAAACTTTTAGACCATTGAATTTGATGTTTGATGGATTTACGCATTTAATTTGTTAATTTCACGTGATTAGATACACAACTATCAAGTCGGAAGTCTTTAAATCTTATAACATGGCCATGGGGTTTGATGAAAGACAACGGGACAATGGAGGGGTATTTGAGGTATGTGAGCTTTAAGGGGTGACCAAAGCTGTAACTTGCATCTTCCATTGAATTTGTCTTCCTTGTCTTGAAGTCGGCTGGCTGCATTGTGTTGACGTTGTTTTCAAGCTTCTGGACTTGAACTTTTGAAGTTGTCCTTTACACCATTTCTCTTCTTCTTGCATTCGCATTTCTTTGAGGCATTTCGAGTTTGCCTTTTTTATCCTTTCTTGACTTCGCCCTCGGGGTTCTTGTGTCTCCTGGTTTTGAGCTTTGAGAGTTGTTTTGATGTGAGCTCTTTGGATCCTGTGTCACTCTAGGACCATTTGCAGTTCGCTTCGTCATGTTGATGGCGGCAATGCTCCTTTGGACTGATGGAAATGTCATCTGAGAGTCGGGCTTCTCGTTTTCTTTGGTCACCGGATTGGATATTCATCACGGGCTAGCTTGTTTTGTAGAGCTTATAATATCGAAAAGGGATATACAAAAGGCTCAGCGGGGGTGCCTAGGGTATAATGTCAGGGTCACAAGCTTTTGGCCATGCGGGTGTTGTACCTAGGTGCTTCGTCATTCCTGATAGTTGTGTATCTGTTCTTTGTGACTCTTCACGTCGAAGCATAAATATACAAAGTATCTTCTTCGCTCGGAGTTATGTCGTTTACCTTACCTTTGAACGTGGTCTCACTAGAGTCGTGTAGAAATGACACGCTCATCTCTCTAGGTTTTACCGCTCAAGACACTTTCATGAATTCTCACTCAGAGACTTGTTCATACGTTTAAACGAAAGGTTAAAGATGACGAACCTAAACTCAGATTGCCCCCAGTATTGATTTGGGGTTTATGACAACACTTAAACAGATGTGGAATTTGGACCGCTTTGTGGATTGTTTTGGATGTTCTGTGATGGTGTTTGGACGGACATGTTCACCCTTTGCAAGCAAAAAGACAAATCATTTTGTTCTACTGCAGAAAATGAATTTGTGATCCTCTTTCTTGAAAAGCATGAATGGTCATCATTTCTTTCTTATTTTTTTGTTGAATGAATGCACAAAAATTATGAAAATGGAACTATGCTCTTATTCATGAATGAAAAGATAACTTTGAGAATTGTAATCTCAGGGAAACTACCTAAAATAATAAAGGAAACTAGCTACCATAAAAATTGGAAGAACATCTAATCGAGAAAAGAAAACTACTTAATAGAGAAAACTTTTCAAATAGCAATTTCTAATGATGCCGAACTATCTAATGCTAGTGTACTAAAGACTCGAGCTCTCGACTGTTGGGACGCCATTGAGATGACCATGATCGTCTTCCTTCTGAACTTTGAGTAGGCTCCGTGAAACGTCTAAACTAGGAATGCCTATGGGTTATGTAGGAGGTACCTAAGCCTGAATCTTTTCCAAACTGAGAGTGAGGCGCATGGGCTAGAGTGATTCCTATACTAGAACGGATGTGTGGGCCTGAATACCCTTAATTTGGAAGTAAAGCAAATGGGCTGAAGGGTGCTGCATGGATTGCGAATGGGCCACTAGGCCGAGATAGAAACTTCGAAGCCTAAAATCGTCAGATGTTCTTGTTGGGCCTTGAGGCCAGAAACTAGAATGAACGAGTTACATAAAGTATCTTGAATTCGAAGGGACCTAAACACGGTTCTGATTGGGCAAAAAAGATATGACACCAACACGTAGGATTTTGGGACAGAGCCCGAATGAAAAGTTTACCTAGACTGGAATGGGCCTTGGGCCGAAATGGAAAGGTCTGATTGATTTTCATGTCTTATGGATTACTTTAAGTGGATTTCTTTTTCAAGGGCCTAGAACTAAATTGATAATTCAAATTGGACCGAAAGAGAAATCACCTAAATCTAGACTTTGGGGCCAAAGCCGAATTGACTCACATATTAAACCAAACAGGGCCTTGGGCCGCAAACAATAAAACTGCAAATTCGGGTTGGGCTGAGTTGATGTAGGAAAAGTTCGATCACACAAGCAAGCAAAGTCTCACACAAGTTCAACATGTCCTCACTAGACGCTTTAACGGACCTGGGTAAGGATCAATCTGGAGAGGTGCTTGGGGTGCGGGTTGTACGGTATGAAACGTATTTTCAGCAAGTGTACTGGTCTATCGTAACAAGTTTTCCTAGGTAGTTACTCTAGGTTATCGAACCAAGGAGGCAGTGTCTAGTTTAATCTCTACCCTAATCTAACTAATAAACTGAAGGAGAAATGGCAATAATAATTTGGGGGTTTGAATGCAGAAAATAAATAAACTAAAATAAAAAGAGTAGATTACTCGGACCCCCTTGAGGATTGGGCATAATACAGTTAACCCCATTGTGTTATCATAATTATTAGTAATCACCTTGAGGTTATAGTATCTTTGACTATGAGCCCCTTAACTATAATTTCATTATTAAAACGTTAACCACGTGCTGACCCATCAATTTAATGACATTATTAATAAGATGCTTGACAAAAAACAGTGCTTAATAAGCATTTTTATTGTCCGAAAAATGTTAACCCTACCTCGAAAATGCATCTGAATTGGGATGAAGGAGAGTTAAACGATGTTGATTAAGCAGTTTTGTTGTCCAGGCTGACATTAATAATGTGATTAAGCTGATGGGCCAACATGTAGTTAATGTTTTGATAACAAAGTTATAGTTCGGGGCTCATGGTCAGAGATACCGTAACCTCAAGGTGGTTACCTATAATTATGATAAACACAAGGGAGTTAACCGTATTATGCCCATTCCTCAAGGGGTCCGAGTAATTTACTTAAATAAAAACAATAAAAAGATGATCTTCTAAACAAATCTAAAAGGTGATGGTTTTTTTTTACTACTTCTCCTAAATCCTTGGTTCCTTTCTCAATGTGATTACCAAATTCTAGATTAAAATCCCAGATCAGGTTATTTCACTCTCGGTCTCCCGCTCGGCAAAATCTAATTAACAATTACCAAACCCTAACTCTCGTTATGAATTTCCTAATTGCTAACAGCTTTAAGCACGATCTAGTTAGATAATCAGTTAATATGCCATCTCCAAATTAACTGGTTTTGTTCCTGTAGTCTATTGAATGCCGCAGTTCTCACTTGTAAGCAAACAAACTAATAAACTCTAATAATTGACCAAATCATGAGAGAATAAATATTAACAAAGAACAAATACTTTAATCTGATAAATCTGGTAAATTCACAAAGATAATGAAACCTCAAATTCGAATTACATAGTAAACCAGAATTCTAACAACTACCCAGACATTGGAGATAAAGAAATAATAACGATAATAAAAAGATTAGAAAGCGTCATCTAATTGTAGAACGATGACAAATCCGATCTCTGCCTCCTGCTCGGTCTGTTAAAACCGACTATTGTTCCCTCTGTCTCTCTGTCTGTCGCGGCGGCTGCTAGGGTTTCATCTGTATAATTTTGTGCGACTTCTAGCTAAGGTTTCGTCCGTGTCTAGGTTTTTTTTATAAAAACTCCTGTTCGGGCCATCTTTTAAATATAAATATATATATGTCAGTCGTATGATGAATATAAAAGTCTGCGCGTCGGTTGTTAAATCCAGGTCTGCATTTGTCGGCCCATCACGGTCTGCGCATGTCTCCAAGTGAATTGTCTGGTCAAAGGCGGCCCAAGATGCAGTCGTTTGGGAGTGCATGAACTTAGGACTTCTCCGGCTGTCTTTTTCAGTATATGGGCTATCAATTGTGTATATATGTCGGTCCACTCAAACCAGCCCACCGTGTCTTTTAGATTCCCGTCCATGCATGTATGTATACATAAAAAAGGTTGTGCCTCTAGATTATGTCTGCGTCACTGAAGATTTGTCGGCCCAATTCTCTTATGCATGCAGCGAGAAGGACTGCGCCTCTACTTGTCTACGCCAATACATCGTCTGCGCCTCTGTCCAAGATTGACATTGGTCAGCCCAGTAGAAACATCATGCGTTGAAGCCCAATCACGTGCATGGCTATGGTCTGCCGACGTTCAGCCCGCTGCGTGCAATTCTACGCCGAGATTAATATATGGTCCGGGTTTAATATAAGTACAAACACCGGACCACATATAAAAATAGGCAGTAAGTTCCGTTGTAGTATGGTCCGGGTTTATAAACCAGTACATAAACCTAGACCATGCTGTAAATTAAACAGAATGTCCGTTTTCCTTCTATTTGGTCCCAGTTTGATCACTAAGCTCTTGACATATGTTCCTAAACCTTTTCTTCAGCATTTTAAACCTGTTTTAGCATGAAACCACATGTGAGGAATAATCTAAAGATTTAACATAGTTAAGCATATAAGTAAGGAATTTATCAAATAAACTAATAAAAATTAGTCACTTTAAGCATAGAAACATAGACTAATTCCGCACTTATCACGGGCCAAGGTCACCGTAAAGGAATAGGGATTGCACGCTATTCTCTTTTGGCTATTTCCACCATTTTCACATTTCCGTGAGGTGTGCGTCTACGGTCGGTCTTTGAGTGACCAAACATCGGGCTTAGTAAGGGCACTGCCAGGAAAATGTTTGGGGCTAAAGCCTAGGTATTAAAGGGATGTGGTTAGACAATATCCTCCTCCTTTCCCCACTTATTCACATCACCTTAAAAGGTGTGAGTCCTTGACAGGGGACACGCCTAAGGCGGGTCCGGGAGTGAAATCGGCTTGCGTGGACCATCGCTCTCATATGGCACATATACAGAAATTTAAATTGCGCACGAAAGTAAACAAACACTGTAATAAAAGCCGTAAATAAATTATTTTCAAGTTAAGCCTTTCTTAAAATTAAAAAGTTAATATTAAGAGTTTGTCCCCAGCAGAGTCGCCATACTGTGAGCCTCGATATTTGAACCACTATCCTATGTTGATTAAGGTTGATTAGGATCTGGTCAGGTTATAGGTCCACTAATAACCTAAGTTTAATAACTATGTCATAAACACTAATTATTAAAACCTAAGTTAGCTCACTGGAATCTATTAAGAGTCGCCACTTAATTTTAGCCTAGGGTAAATTAGGAAAAGAGAATTTGGGTTCGGGGGCTTGGTATTCGACTTATTCAGGTTTCAAATTACTTTCATTACCCCTCTAGGTCATTTTTCCTCTACTTAATTATTTACGGCTTGTTACGAGGTCGTTTTAACCTAAGTGTGCAAGCTTTTGATTTTTTTTAGGATTTTTGCCCGAAATTAAAAGTGGAAATTGAATTTACCTAAACTAAGGTTTCGGAGGTAGAATTAGGTCAAATTTTCATTCCGTGCGTGGCCACGGACCTAATGTCCGAACTCACGGACCCTAGTTAACCTAGTTATACAGAAAAGCCGAAATAATGAGAAAACGTAATTTTGAAAGTCCAGGGCCATGGACTGGGCGTCCGTGGGCCCGGACATAATTTGGAAAACCCTAAAACATTTGAAATTTAATTCCCGCTGTGGTCCGGGGGTGTTCGGGACCCCGGACGTGCAGTCCGCAGGCACGGACCACCCTCAGATGGCATCGTTTCTGGTGGTTCCCGATGGTGTTTTCGACTCAACTTTTATGGGTGTGTTCCTTGCAAGATTTTAGACACGTTAGTGACCAAAATATTTCAATTTGAACTCGAAATAATGATGAAACTTAGCGAACAAGTTATTAGACGGAAACGAAAACAAACGTCAATTCGGGAGCCGTAAAAAGTCTGTTCGGTCCCAAAGTTTAACAGAAAGTTAATAAAGTTAAATGGATTTAGAAAATTGGGATTCTAACCCGTTTTACCTTTGGATTTGAGGTGTTTCTTCACGTCGGGAATCTTCGAAGGCCTCATAGAAGCCGGTTCCGGATTAAGATCGACCCGAGCTTCTGACCCCATGTTGTTCTTCACGTTTTGATGGTGTTTTGATGATGGTTTGATGATTATTGATGTTGTGGGAGTTGGAAAAGTGTTTCTATGTGGAAGGTTTTTGATGTGGTTTCGGTGCCCGGATGTGTATAAACGTGGGAGACTTGTGACGGCTGGGTTCTCTGACTTTCTAGGGTTCTTAGGGTTGTTTCTTCAAGGGATAAGGTTCCTTATATAGACTCCACTAAAGATAAAGTAATTCAGTAAAAACCAAAGTTTACCGAGATTTTAGATAAGTGGCTTCCCAAAGGAATCTGACCATGAAATTTTAACCACATGTAGAGGATGATATTTCTGATTTTTCGAAATAGAAATTAGAATTTTTGGATAAATATTTTTAAATTCAATTTCTCGTCAGATTCAATAAAAAATTCCTAGAAAATCATTAGAAATTTGAAAAAATCAAAATTCCAAGGACATTATGCTCCACATGTCATCCCCTATCATGTATTAAGATTTCAAAGCATTCCGAGTTTATTGGAGTCATCTTTCAAGGAGAGAGAAAGCTTATGGGGTGGCTTAGGAGCCATAAAAATTAAGAATATGCCCCTCGGGTTGACTAAGCTGTCACTGAAACTTCGAAACGCGCCGATCGAACCAGGATTTCTCGTTATTTGACCAAAATGCTCTTTGTAGCACATATGTCTCAGAGACTCTAATAGTATCTCTCAAACGGATACATGTATCTCTCATACAGATACATGTATCTCAAATATATGGGACCACATAATTTGATTTCCCTTACAATGTGAACAACTAAGTGGACCATGATGTGAAAAAACGATGGTGGAAAATACATTTCAAGTTGATAGATCATAACAACAACATCATGCTGCAGCTTGTCTAGTGTATCAGCATCCACGACTTTATTGCACACTACATTAATAAAGAAACAGTCTTGTAATTGCATTTCGCACATCTTTCGGCAATATACCTCGAATGGCAATAGGAAGGAGGTGCAACATCAGAACATGATAATCATGAGACTTCAACCCGATCAACTTCTAGTCCTTCATTGACACAAGACTTTTCCAGTTAGATGAATAACTCGTAGGAACCTTAAAAGAATGAAGGCATTTGCAGAAGCTGATCTTCTCATTCTTAGACAAAGTGTAACATGCAAGAGGTAAATATGTTCGTTTGCCTCTTTCTTGGGGATGCAACTCCTCACCTATGACCATAGCTTACATGTCTCTTCGAACCTTTTTTCCGTCTTTTGTTTTCCCAGGTATGTTATGCAATGTCCCAACAACAGCCTCACCAACATTTATGACAATATGCATGAAATCAAGACAATGCCTAATAGATAAATGTTTCCAATACGGAAGTTCCCAAAATATTAAACATTTTTTCCAGATGTTTTTTTGGGCAAACTTGGACGGAATTCCGAAAACATTCTCAATGTCTCTCACATTTTCATAGATCTCTTCAGAACTCAAGGGTAGACGAGCAACACGCGTCTCAGTATTTCCGTTGAATAACTTCCTTTTTTACAGTACGGGTGTGCTGATGGCAATGATCTGCGATGACACGTGTAGACGTTTTTTCCACAAAACTGTAAACGATTAGAACAAGTGTCGCCCTCACATATTGGGCAAGCAAATGCGCCTTTTACTATGTATCCAGATAAGTTCCTATGCGCTGGAAAGTCATTGACTGTGCAAAACAACATGGCACGAATTGTGAAGTTTTGTCTGTTATAACCATCATAAACCATTATCCACTGATTCCATAGCAATTTCAAATCGTCAATCAGCGGTGCAAGGTATACATCAATATTATGTCTGGGTTGTTTAGGTCCAAAAATCAACAATGATAACATTATGTATTTCCGCTTCAGACACAGCCACGAAGGAAGATTGTAGATCACCAATAGAGCATGCCAAGTGCTGTGTTAACTACTTAGAGTGCCATATAAAGTCATCCCATCTGTACACAGCCCGAGTCTCAAATTTTGATTATCACTGGTAAAATCTTGAAATCTTCTGTCGATAGTCCTCTACTGTGGTGAATCAACTGGATGTCTCAGCTTATCATAATTTTTTCTTCCTTCTGCATGTCATCTTAAATTTTGGGCATCTCTGACATTTGCAAACAGACGTTTGAATCTTGGTATTATGGGTAAATACCAAATGACTTTTGTTGGAGAACTTTTTTTTTATAGAATTGGATGATTGACCGTCCTTCTGTTTATAGTGTGACAAATGACATTTTGGACACTGATTCAAATGTGCATTCTTTCCTCTGTATAATATACATCAATTTTTTTGCATCATAAGTAGAAGTAGGAAGTTTGTTATCATCTGGAAGCATGTCATGTAAGAGTTCTAGTAGTGCCGTAAAACTCTTATCGCTCCAGCCAAATCTTGCTTTCAGATTGAACAAGTGTAGCACGACTGTCAATTTTGTAAATTCGACGCATCCGGGGAACAAAAGGGGACCGTGATGCGTCAACTATTCTTTGATATTCAGCCGGCTTGTCTATGAAATTATCTTCAACATCTTGCCGCATGGAGTCCAGTTGTTCAATCTTTTCACTGTCGTCGTTGATTTCAGTGTCACTCAGATCACACTCATTATCAGGGAATGTGTGTCTCTTTCATCCTTTTCTGATGATCGAGAGCTGCTTTGCAAAATTAATTATCCACGTTTGATTCAAAATAATTCCCTCGCTGACCGTACATCCATTCTACAAACACCAATTGAAAGTTAAAAGCTAAAAAACTACAAAAATATATTTATAATGTATAATAACCTAACTAATATTTAAATTATTAAATATAAAAATAACAATGACGAACGTATCTTTGGCAAAGGTCATATAATGATATGGTTCTTGCACGATGAGTTTGTATAATATATATATATAGAAGGTTGTCTTATATGTATATATACATCTATAATATATATACTACTTGGTGATATATATATATATAGTTGGTTATCTTATTGTGTTATATTATATATGTATATGTACTCAACTAGCTACTACATATGAATCAACTAATTACACAATTATTTATGGAAAACGGAAATTGATCGAGGTTAAAATAAAAACTAAACTGTTTTGGTATATGTATACCACGTACAATGCTGAACAGACGGATGAGGAGTAGACGGAACTCAAAGGGAGGTAATAGGGCGGAGGATGGCCACAGATAAGCCCGTATTAGATGAAACAGGCGTGGTGTCAAAAGGGTGTAATTGTAATGAACCATAAAAATAAGAAGTGAGTAATAGTTGTAGTTTTGTGAAAAATTAGAATCAAGAAAACCAACCCACAACTCACTTGTTTTTCCTTTTTCGGACTCTTGTCACGTCCGACGGGAGCAGTAGAGGCGGGCGGTGAGTGAAGGAAGCGAGGCGGCGGTGAAGCTCAATCAAGACACTGCTCTCTGTCCTCTGTGTGTGTTCACCGTAAAATTTTTATCTTTATTAAGATGAACAACCGTAAGTAATAATCAATCAAAAATTTTGTTTTCTATAATAGTTTTATACTTTATACAACTCTACTTGTATAACTACAAAGTCATTCAAACTCATAAAACATATATACATATTTTTATTTCAAATGATTATTAGAATATATGACCTAATAAACATTTAGGTTCAATTTTCAAACTTTATATAGGTCTACATTAGTATTCTTACACATTAAACATCACTAGCTATCCATTAAACTACACATAAAATTTAAACTAGCAAAAAAAACCAAGGTAACTAGTAGGGACATTTTGTCGAACACCTTACGTGCATGTGAATGATTTTGTAAAATTACCCCAAGCTTATTAATTCCAATCAAACTTATCACTACATTGTAGTCCAAATCAAGTAAATCAGCCAACAATTGCAATTAAACAACACTTTGACACCCAATTTAGTTGAATTCGAAATTCAATTTTTTTAAAAAAACTAACCTAAAATTAGAGATTGTACAACCGCAGAGAGTATGGTGACTTGGGCGGCGACCTGGGCAGCACGAGCGACGCTGGTGGCGGTGAAGGAAGTGACCGGCGGTGGCAAATGGCGGAACTCAGTAGCGGTGAATCGGTGGTGATTTTCAGAGCGATGGAGGAAGAGACGATCGAGAGCATAGCAGTGTTCTGTCGACTGGGGAGTTGCTGATATAAAGGTGTTTTTTGGCGGTTCCTATGTAAAAACCACCAAAAATAGTTTTAATAAAACCAATTTTCGGCAGTTCCACCGAAAAACGGTCAAAAAGGTGTTTAAAAGGAAAAAACATATTTTCTACGGTTCCGGGTAGAAACCGCTAAAAATGTAACATGCATTTTGGCGGTTTTTACCCTGAACCGCTGAAAATATGCTTTTTAAAAAAATATATATTTTTCAACGACTTTTAATAAGGAACCGCCATAAAAACCTTGAAGTTACACCTTTATTTGGCAAAAAATTTAAAACCGCCAAAAAAGACGGGCCGAAAATGACCCTTTTTGTACTAGTGTATAGTTTTCCTTTTCATGCATGAATTCACTTTTTCCTGGAGTCTTATTGTAACGCCCCTATTTAACATATTTATAGGGGAAATAAAATACTAAAGGCGTACAGACCATCGGGTTCCAAACACCCGGCACCAAACCTCACGAATTACAACTTAAAGATTACAATTGTCACGGCCTAAACCTCGAGAAAACTTAACAAAAATAAAACAGAAATAAAACACATAAACTCTCCACAACACCTAATCCCATCCCAATCACTTGTTCTCTTCGTGGCCACCTGTAAAGTAACTCGTACCTGCAAGATAAAACCAAGCAGCCCACCCCTAGAGGGGTGGGTCAGTTCCCTGGAATGGAACTGGTACGATCCTCCAAAAACAAACTTATAATACAACTCTTAAATAAATAATAGCTTGAAAGCAATCACTTAAACCATACAGAGGAGCAAGGCATTCCACAAATCACCAAATCAAGATAACAAGTTAAGAATAAAGATGAATAATAGAAAGGTAAAGTTAGTGAAACAAAACCACATCATGTGTTAGTGAACATCCAATGCCTTAGTTAAATCCAATTTCCGTTAGGAGTAGAAAGACTCAGATAGTCACAAAGGACTAGGAATGATAAGATAGATCCAAGAACCAATAACTCAAGAGTGGAATAAAACAACTGGGAGAGATGGCCCCCACCGCCAAGTACGTCCTTTTAGGACAGGGGATATACAGCCCCTCACTGTCTACTATGTCCCTTTTGGGACAGGGAATATACAGCCCCTCACTATCTACTACGTCCCTTTTGGGACAGGGGATATACAGCCCCTCACTGTTACCATTGAAGACGCGCGCACGTCGAAACCTCAAGAACCAGCTCATGGATGAAACGATATCCAGAGTCAAAAGAAGAATTTACCAAAATTGACCTTTTCCAAATTCCCACTAGATCACTAACTACCCAGAGCAATACCAAAACACTCAGTCCTACAGAGTGCAGAAGCGTAAACCCTAAGCAGTCAATGTCTAATGGAACAACCAAATAGAAGGAACCAATACCCAAGTGAGTTTCACATTCAAGGCTCAGTTAGTCACACAAGCTGAGTTAGTCACACAACCATTTCCTTTTAGAAATTCCTCTTAAACTCAGTTAGCGTTTGTCAAAAACATCCCATAAGTCAAACTACAAAAGTATCGGAGTACGAGAAATCGTACCTGGTATGTGAAGAACAATAAATAACTCGAACAAGTGATTCCCCAATAGTAACCTATAATTAATGTGTTCCAAGTGTCGATTAGTTAAGGGACTTATAAACTAAACAACCTTCTTTTCTTACTGATTAATAGTTCCAGGTTTACCATTATTCTCTCACAAAGATTTGGGCTTGACAACTAAATCCTTTGTTAGGCCCATTTCGTTTAGTTTGGAATGATTTAGAATTTATTCCTGAGAGTGGCCCAAACTCTCTTTGAACTGTTTTAGTGGGCTTTTGGAGTTCATAGACTTGGGCTTAATAAGTTAACCCAAGACCGTGTTACGCTTATGTTGTGTAAATAAACCCTTAAGTTAATAGTGACTATTTAATTACACATCGATTAAAATCCTAAGGTTTAATATATTCTTCTTATTATAACTAGCACAAGGAATGTTATTTCCCTCATCTATTTTAATGTATTTATATACATATATATATATATATATATATATATATATATATATATATATATATATATATATATACTTTACGTATCAAGATTTATCCAAAACATTTTAAAGAAATTTTATTGTATTTAATTATGTTTAATAACTTTTAGGCATAACCCCAACCGATATACAGTTTATAAAATAAAGTGTTTTCCTTTATTTATTTAATATATATAAGTATACCTGTATTAGAATTTAATTAAGAAATCCCCTTTGTAACTTATTTTATTTAAACTATCTTATTACTACAACCTTTAACTGCATTCCAAGTATGTTTGATAAAGTATTTCTTTTACTATATCTTAGGATACTAGC
The DNA here is from genome assembly GCA_023374045.1 of Limonium bicolor. Taxonomy (NCBI): domain Eukaryota; kingdom Viridiplantae; phylum Streptophyta; class Magnoliopsida; order Caryophyllales; family Plumbaginaceae; genus Limonium; species Limonium bicolor. The sequence goes on from CM041776.1 coordinate 235,770,410, forward strand.
TCTTATATTATTTAGTTAATATAAGTGTTAATTTATTAGCACCCTGCTTTACCCTAAGTTACTATTTTATTCCCTTTTTATATATGTGTAAATATATATATATCTCTATATATATATATATATGTAACACCCCAACTACTAACAACACACTTAACAACACGTTGCAGCGGAAATCACAACTCACAACATAACTTAACCCCTTGGTGTTACACGCCGTTAGCCACCCACGTGGCTAACAAGGCTAACATACATACATTGTACCGGTCTGATGGACTAAACTCCCGAGCAACTACACATTAATCCCGTTCCATGTCCAACATTCATTATACACTTACTTTACAACAGTACCGAGTAATTACCAACTAACGCCGATACATTTTCGGTCTTACTACACCTATAATACATCCACAATTCTCATGACTACCACATACAAACACTACCCCGTCCTCCTCTCGAACGGCTTCAGTTCCTTGTACCTGAAAAGTATGGGAGCCCCCAAAGGGGGTCAGCACCTTTGCTGGTATGGTAATCCCGCAGCCCGCATGCTACCGGGCCACGCACAACTATTTGTCGTCTTAGCATGCGGTTGATTTATTTCAAACATGCACAAACTCACTCACACATCATGCTTATAAGCAAACATCCATTAATAGAATACAGACACAAGGTTAGCACACTCAACATAACAACACACTTCACTTTATAACGTACCCAACTTAATTTCACTCTTCTTAGAGTACATGAACTTCACTTAGGGAGTGTCGGGGTGATATAAGCCCGAGCACAACATACGTATATTTTCTTTACTTGAGTGGCGGCCTCATATAGGACCGTACACAACATACACAATTTCCCCTAGCTCTAATAGTGATGAGGTAGGTAAGCCTTGGTTAAGCTTGTGGGTGGTTGTAATTCAAGGAGGAAAAACAACCGTAACATAACAAAGAGGGAGTCGAAGCGAACTTAGGCTTCAACACCCTACCAACATTGTACATAATTTCCCTCCTAGCCCGATGTGGAGGTCGGGTAGGTAAGCTTTGGCTAAGCTAGTGGGAGGTCGAAATCCAATGAAGGAAAACAACCCTAACATAACAGGATGGGAGTTAATTCACATATATATATTAACTCCCAAACAATACGCGCGACCGGGACACCCGGATTCCTCTCCATACATAACATATACTTATTAGTTAGGGGTTCCCTTATGGAACTTATCACATACATACGTCACATAGTGTTACTAACTCGGTTAGACACATAAGGGAAATCATATCCCATTTCAACAACACGGATAACAGTATCCAACATCAACAACATATTAAACAAGTCACATACATCACGCATAGTCACAACACACAATAACGCACGGATAGCCGTAGTTAGAACGCGCCCATGGGTTGGGACGTTTATTCCGAATACCGATCTCTTATGTGAACCTAAGGTCGGTTAACTATTATTTAACACATAATTTAGGTTAAGCGGTATCGGAATTGATTACGCCACAATAATGAATTACTATAAACTCATTTCATGCTTTATCTTGCAAGGTGGCAAACACACAGAAAAACACATTGGCATACAAGCCGGTGTAATCCGGTAGGACACAGGTTGCAAGAAAACCATACCTCGGTCCTTGTTGAGTTCGAGTTCCACCGAAGGTAGTTCCTATACATAATTAATAACATCGGTTAATTACCTTTCATGAACTCTCGGTTTACTAAGTGTTTTACATGTTTACACAACGAGTTTTCACACTAGAACTTACATTTAATTATCCCCATAATACACGCTAGGGTTTACTACATAAGCCTCATTTCCTTCCTTAAATTTAATTTTTTTTTTCTTTGTTTCTGGTCCGGACCTCCCCACATGGGCGGTCCCTAGGGGCGGTCCACAATAGAGGCTCCAACGTTTTTTTTTTTTTCGCCCGGACCTCCCCACAGGGGCGGTCCCTAGGGGCGGTCCACGACAGAGGCTCCGACGAATTTTTTTTTTTTTTCGCCCGACCTCCCCACAGGGGCGGTCCCTAGGGGCGGTCCACGACAGAGGCTCCGACGAATTTTTTTTTTTTTTTCGCCCGGACCTCCCCACAGGGGCGGTCCCTAGGGGCGGTCCACGACAGAGGCTCTGACGAAAATTTTTTTTTTTGTTGTTTCTGGTATGGACCTCCCCACAGGGGCGGTCCACAACAGAGAGCAATTTTCAAGGTGTTTTTCTTCTCATTTTGAACTCCAAATTGAACCCAATTTTTTTCTAATCATTTCACATGTTTTCCCACATGTTTTAACACCTTCTTGGCACCCTTAAACCCTCTCTAAACACTCCAACCCACAAACTATTCCAAAACACTAAACCACACTTAAATTCATCATTTCCAACAACAATAGCACCATTGTACATAAACCTTAAAAGCTTGGCTCTTAGGCCCTTAAACAACATCAAATTAAACACTGAATTTCCTCATATTATTAGCAACACCTGCATTTCACTGAGCATTTATATTTGCACCAAGATGAAACACAAAGTCCTTAAAACACCACATAGCTTAAGGTAAGTTATTTACCTTGGATTTCTTTCAACTTTCCCTCCTCCTCACTTCTTGTTCCACAACCGATTTCCAATGGGTTTGTTTGTTACACTAATGACCAAATACCATGAATGGTAATGAGCACCATGAAATTAAATAGAGCTCCTTGCAACAACCCTAAAACAAGAGGGTGTTTAAAAAAAATGAAGAGATTTTTACCTTCTACTTCACAATGGAGTGTTTGGAATTAAGGGTGGCAAGCTCCAGAACTTAATGAGGATTTAAAAAGCTAAAATGAAGAGTAAAAACGAAGTTCAAAACAGAGGCAAAATCGGCCAAGAAAAATGGAGAAATAAATGAGTTTTTGAGTTATTTCTTACCTTAAACCATCAAAGGGTTGATTAGCTTCAAGAATGGGTGGTTTTCCTCTTCAAAATGAGCTACACCCATGGAAGTCAATGTGGAGTTTGAAGATTTTAAAAGGTGGAAAATGATCTCCAAAGCAAGGTGAGTATTTTGGTGTATTTTGTTTTTTGATTTGGACTTGATTTAGTGGTGGAACAAGGAAGGAGAAGAGTGGAGTTGGGGAAGGCTCATGAAATCGCCATTAGAGGAACAAGGAACAGAGAGATAGCTGGAAGGGGGAAAAAATCGTAAGGGAGAAGGAGAATAGAAGAGAGAGAAATGTGAGAGAGTGAATATGTGTGTGAGAGGAAAGTAAAGTAACATTGTGTTTTATTATTTTGTCTTTAGCTAATATAATAGAGCAATTACAACAAGAGAGGGGGCTGGGTAGATGGAACAATCGGATGACACACAAGAATAGAGGAAAGGAGTGTGAGAGAGGGAAATAAAGTAAGATTGTACTTTTTTACTTTTTATTGTTTTTGTATTTTTGTGAGTAAAGTAGAATTAGAGGTGGTGAGTGAGAGGCTCTCTCACGTGAGATACAAAAGAGGGGGGACCAAATCTGATTTTTTTATTTTACAATGTGAGAGAGAGGCACTTGGTCATTAGCAGATAACACTCGTTAATTCCCGAACTGTCAGTTTTTAACAGTCCGGGTCCGGTTTCCGGATTTTTGTTTTATTTATTTCTTTATGGTCCTAGACCTTGACTAATATTTAATTATAGCCATATGATTGACCATAAATTTTTATTAGCCCTTTAAACCCGTTTAAAATTACATTTTCCGGGTTTCTCGAAAAACGTGTTTTAAAGCTCGTTTTGCCTTTTTAATCCACTGTTTGGATCCGTTTCCTTCGGGAATTTTTCCCCACTTGTTCTTAGCGTGTACTTAGGGTATACAAATATATTTATAACCCTAGTGAAGGTTATATACCTCCTAAATAATTAAATACGCATTTTCACGTTTTGTGACTTTTACGCATTTTCTTTTTCTTTTTGGTTTTTATCTCTTCACCAATGATCTTAAGGACTTAATTAGCCTTAGAAAATCATAATTACATAATTAATTAACATATTAAGGTTTAGGGTATTTCAATATATATTCCTTAGTTTTAATTAAGAATATTAACTCCCATATAATATAATAAAAAAGATAAATAATTTTTTTTAACATAAATTTCTATTTTAATTCTACCATATAAGTATATACATATATGTAAATAATTTCACTTCTCATAAAAGATAATACCCAAACATTTACAAACTTACTGTTATAAAATGTTAATTTAGTTTCCCTTATTTTCCCCAGCTTGAAAAGTTTATTAACAAACCATACTTTAATTTTTGGTTACATTAAAAACCATATATTATAAGTTATTCCTATGAAAAACTCACAAACACAATTTTTAAACCCATTTACCATAGTCCAAAAATTCCCAAATTTAATATACAGTAACTATAACATTTTAGACATATTATAATTGTTATTTCATAAAAATATCTTTTTAAATTAGCCAAATAATTCCAGAAAACCCGTAACTTGCAAAAATCATAACTTACGTTTAAAAACTCCAAAACCATATTAATTTACATCAAAATAAACTAGATTTAATAAGGAATCTATGGTTAAAATTTCAAGTCAAAATACATTCGGGAAGGCCATTAACTAAATTCAACAAGTTAGAGTTAAAACCTGAAATATTATAAAACTGAAATACTCTTTATAATCCACGATCTAATCTCGACCGTCCAATCCTTTAAAACCTGATCGGACAGTCCCTAAGCCTCCAGTTCTTCAGCGATAACCAAATAGAACTCGAGTACTAAATTGCGATTTCCTCTAAATCTACAGAACCAAATTGAGTGATTCTTGTTTCTATGGTTTCGAAATTCAATTCCGGTTCCATTGATAGTAATTTTGCTAGCTATAATGCAGGATTCATCGGTTTTCGATTTCGGTTTCGAAGTTAGGGTTTATATGGGTTTCCGAATTCGAATCTCACAAATTCACTCAACCTAATGCGTAATTGATGCAATTGGAACATGGTTTTGACCGATAATGTAATATAGATTAGCAAGGTTGAAGGAATTTGAAGAAAACTTACCGGAATTGCTCGAATCGAAAGGATTGGTTATCGGTTTTCTGGAAAAATATTTCGAACTTGTCTGTTCAGGGTGCCAACTTTGCGGATCTATAATTTACAGTACAGACCGAGTTAGAACTAGTTCTTGGGCTTAATCTAAAGAGGAAACTTAACTCTACACAATGATAGCAAGAACTCACCCTAACTTGCACTACACAGAAAGAAATTGGAGCTGGAAGTTACGAGTTTACCTTGCGTTTTCTGGAAAAAATCTATGATTTTATGTGGTGACAAACCCGAAACTTTAGACACCTCGCTCTTCCAAACGGTTGGGAATTGGCTTGGGCATCAACATGAAAGTTGTAGAGGGATTAGAGCTCTTCAAAACGAGCTAAAGAACATGAAATTTGGCTGAGAAACGAAGAAGTTATGGCAAGACGAAGTTACCTGAAATCGAAGGAAAACTGGAATCTGCAGTTTCGGTTTTGCAGGGTGGCTACTTTGGATCGAATTTCCGGTTGATTTAGGACGAACTAGGTTTAGTGTGAGTTATGGTTGTTGAGGAAGTGTAGGAGAAGACAACAAAGAAGACGACACTCAAAAATTCCAAAAGATGAGAAAGTTATGAAGGTCACAAGTTAGGGCAAAGTCTGGTATCGGTTACCGGAAATATAGGATAAAATTACTAAGTGCTGGGGTGCGTATCCCGAGGGCGCGGGTGAGTCAGCAAACTTGCCACATCAGCATTTTTTCAAATTTTGGCTCTAAACTTCATTTGATCATAACTTTGGCTAGGATGATCCGTTTTTGACGTTCTTTTTATCGATCTTCATGGTTTTCCATAACCTATTTATTGGTATAGGTTTCATGGGCTGGTTTGACCATTCTCAAAAAGTCAACCCTAGCAAGGCTTGAGAAGCTTTAGGGTTCTAGAATTTTATATTGACTTTTATGTTTCAAACAATGTTCCAACTCTTTCTAAAATCTTTATAATATACTTGGAGTGTTTAAATTTTTCCAAGATTTATTGACTTATAAATCTTATTATTAAATTCATAATACTATATAATAATATGGTAATCCAATATTTAATAGTTTTCTTTAGGATTAAATGGGAGAAATCCCATGATTTAATTTTCATAATTCCATATAAGGATATAATGATTTATTATTCACCATTCCATACTATAATATAATAATTAATGGTATTATTTACGGTTTTAATAAAAGAAATCCCCTAAATTAATTTAAATTTTTAGGGGTATTTCAGTATATCCCCCTTAAAAGAAACTTCGCCTCGAAGTTTAAACCTCAACTATACCAATCCAATCCTCCTTAACTACCATCCATTCCATTTCAATATTCCACCCGAGATTACTCAGAATCAAATCAAACTGAATCAAAATATAAACTGAATCAAAATATACCAAGATATACTAAATCAAACGTCACATACTACCGTGCCATAATGTAAAACTACGTACATACATACACCTCTCACTCTACTAATAATGTTCTCCCTCTACTAATAATGCAACAGGGCATAATCCGGATGAGATAACGAAGGAGGAGTATGCCAGTATATCCCCCTTAAAAGAGCTAAGGTACGCCCTCGTACCGCTACTAATGTGAATCACAGCAGGATAGGAAAACGTCATGTGAATAGATGTGGGTACTTCACTCTCATGGAGTCCTCAGTCTCCCAAGTAACTTCCTCAACCCCATGATGCTCCCAAAGAACTTTCACCAATTTAACTGATCTGCCTCTCGTTTCTTGGACCTTCGTGTCCAAGATCCGAATAGGAGTCTCCTCATACCTCAATGTAGGCTCAATCTCCAATCTCTCTGGCTGCAGTACGTGAGAAGGGTCAGGCATATACTTCTTCAACTGAGATACATGAAACACATCGTGTACCTTCCCCAACTCCGCTGGTAGCTCTAGTCTGTAAGCAACTGGGCCCACTCGCTCCGTAATCCTGTACGGACCGACATACTTAGGGCTTAGTTTCCCCCTCATCCCAAATCTGAATATCCCTCTCATCGGAGACACCCGTAAGAAAACCATGTCACCCAACTGAAACTCGAGCTCTCTGGTGCGCTGATCCCCATAGGATTTCTGTCTAGACTGCGCTGCCCTCATGTGCTGCTGAATAACTCTGACGTCATCCTGCAGTGTCTGAACATACTCGGGCCCAATCAGGACTGCCTCGGTAGGGTCACTCCATGATAAGGGGTCCGGCACGGCCTGCCATACAGAGCCTGGAATGGTGCCATGCCGATAGATGAGTGGTAGGAGTTATTGTAGGAGAACTCCACCAGGTGTAGACGCTCTACCCAACTCCCCTGATAGTCTAGAGCAACTGCTCGTAGCATATCCTCTAGCGTCTGAATCGTCCTCTCGGTCTGCCCATCAGTCTGAGGGTGAAAGGCTGTGCTAAGGCGTAGCTGAGTACCAAACGCCTCCTGCACCTGACGCCAAAATCTACTGAGGAAACGTGTGTCACGATCGGAGACAATCGTCTTCGGTACCCCATGGTACCGGATGTGCTCTGTGGTGAACACCTCAGCCAGCTTGGGCACCTTCCATGTGTCCTTGATAGGTATAAACCTGGCTGTCTTGGTCAACCTATCGACTATCACCCAAATAGAATTCAGTCCGCCTCTAGCTGGAGGAGACCGACCACAAAGTCCATGCTGATGTCGTCAAACTTCCAGCACGGTACTAGTAATGACTGAATCTGGCCTCCTGGTCGACGATGCTTAAACTTCACCTTCTGACAGGTGAGGCATCGGGAAACGAAGTCTGCTACATCCCTCTTCATCCCGCTCCACCAGAATAACTGCTTCAAATCCTTGTACATCTTGGTGGCTCCAGGGTGTACTGATAATGTAGAGGAATGAGCCTCAGAGAGAATCCTGGTCTGAAGTTCTGTCGCATCCTGAGGAACGCAGAGTCTGCCTCTGACTCGAAGGTGTCCCTCGCTGTCTTGCTCGTACTCATACTTCAGACCATCAGTCATACCGTCTGCTAACTTCTGCCTGACGCCCTGCAGGTATACATCACTATCCTGGGCTGCGTATATCTCTCAGCTATCGTGGTCGTCTCTGTCAAAGCTAGGAGTGAGTACACTCTCCTGCTCAAAGCGTCTGCCACGACATTCCCTTTACCTTCAGTGTACTGAAGGTTGATGTCATAATCAGCCAGTAGCTCGACCCATCGTCGCTGTCTCAGGTTCAGCTCCTTCTGGGTCCAGATGTACTTCAGACTCTTATGGTCTGTCATAATCCGGACTGTGGCTCCATACAAGTAATGTCGCCAGATCTTCAAGGCGAAGACTATGGCGAGGAGCTCAAGGTCGTGTGTGGGGTAATTTTCTTCGTGCTTCTTCAGCTGTCGAGAAGCGTACGCTACCACTCTGCCATTCTGCATCAGTACCCCACCAATCCCTCTGCCTGAAGCATCACAATACACCTCGTATCCCTCGTTCCCCTCAGGGATCACTAATACTGGAGTGTGGTCAAGGCGTCCTTCAGCGCCTGAAAGGAGACCTCACAAGCCTCTGTCCATACAAACGGGCTGTCCTTCTTCATCAGGGAGGTCAAGGGCTTGGCTAGCCTGGAGAAGTCCTTCACAAAGCGTCTATAGTAGCCAGCCAACCCAAGGAAACTCCTACCTCTGTCACAGTGCGAGGTCTATGCCAGCTCTTCACTGCCTCAATCTTAGCTGGGTCTACTGAAACTCCCTCAGCTGAGATCACATGTCCAAGAAATGACACCTTGTCCAGCCAGAATTCACACTTGCTGAACTTGGCATATAGTTCTTCTCTCTCAGAGTCTCCAAGGCTGTCCTCAAATGCTGCTCGTGTTCCTCCCGACTCTTGGAGAATACCAAGATGTCGTCTATGAACACGACTACTGACTTATCCAACTGGGCTTGGAAGACTCTCTGCATCAGATCCATGAATCTCGCGGGTGCATTGGTCAGTCCAAACGGCATCACTGTGAACTCGTAGTGGCCGTATCTGGTCCGGAAGGCTGTCTTCTCTATATCTGACTCAGCTACAGCTATCTGATGATATCCGGAACGCAGATCAATCTTGGAGAACACCTTAGCTCCCCTCAGCTGGTCGAACAAGTCATCGATCCTGGGCAGTGGGTACTTGTTCTTGATCGTGACATTGTTCAGCTCCCTATAGTGCAGAGTCTCATGCTTCCGTCCTTCTTCTTGACGAAAAGCACTGGAGCACCCCAAGGTGAGACACTGGGTCTGATGAAACCCTTATCTAGTAGCTCCTGCAGCTGCTTCTTCAACTCAACCATCTCTGCAGGGCCCATCCGGTAGGGAGCCTTAGCAATCGGTCCCGTGCCAGGTATGAGGTCGATATTGAATTCAACCTCTCTCAGTGGTGGTAGTCCAGGTAGCTCCTCTGGAAAAACGTCGGGGTACTCCGACACATGGGAACATCGCTCTGGAACTTCGGATCCGTCCTCAGATCCTGGGCATAACAGTAGTAGGCGGTAGCGCCCTTGGACACCTCCTTCATCAGGGATAAAGCCGATACAACCTTCACAGTCGGCTGTTTAGGTTGCATTCGGTACGACACTGTGGTCCCTGTAGCTGACTTCAGGAGGAGACGATGCTCTGCACAGTGTAGTCTACCTCGGTACCGTAGCGTGTCCATGCCCACAATTATGTCGAACCCCATGCCAGGGAAACTATGGCATCCAGAAGGAAGTCTGCTCCCTTGATGTGTATGCTCAAATTCTTGCACTGCTTACTACACTTGATCAGCTCTCTGGATGGCAGCAAGACTGAGCAGTCATGGATATCCTCTGTGGGAGCACTGATCTTAGCATGGAAGCTTGTGATATGAAGAGTGGGAGGCACCAGAATCAAACAGGACTGTGGCCTCCACTCCATTAACTAGGAACGTGCCTGAAATTATAGGATAGATTTTTAAGATTCTGGGTAAACGTTCCAAGGTAATTACTCAGGGTTAATGTTTATACCTGTGATGACCATTCCATTGCTCTTTGCTTGAGCCTGGTTCAACACATTCAACCTGATCCCTGAGTTTCCAACCCCTACAATGAAGCAATAAAATTCTTAGAATTTCCATTCTTATTGAAAGCTTCATGAGCAACTTAAAATTTACAATGCTGAAACTGTAAAGTACAAGGCTAGGTCTGTCTAAAGGTTAGGTTTAGACGGCCCGGTTTCATATGGGTCTGGTTAATGATGGGTGTGGGGGCTGTGTTGGGCTTGATTCTCTTCACCCCATGGTAGATGAGTCTAGCTGCCCCACCAAAGATCAGTACATCACCCGACTTCAGGAGGATCTTGGTAGCAAGGTCCATCCTCCTTTGATCACCAAATAGGAACTCCGCGTCGTCTCCAAGTGATATGGACACTACTGGAACTCCTCTAGTGACGGACTCTGGCGATTCGTCCTTGTCTTGGTGCATCCCTAGCTTACCCTCCTTTCCATAGAAGTTGATGATGCACACGTCGGAGGTTAGGTCTGGGACGGGCTCATCCTCCAATTCTTGTGCTGCCTTAACTGCAGCTCTAATGATGGTCTGCAGTTCCTCCGGGATTGGTGGCACCTCCACCTCTTCATAGCTCTTGGTGGTGTGGTTCCACTTCTTACCTAGGCACATGATCTTCACCTTCATGGTTGAACCATTCTTGAAGGTAGGGGTGTAAAAATTTCCTTCCTTCACACCTAACTCCCTGATCTTGAGGATCAATGCATACTGGACTGCTGGGGTCAGGTACTCTCGTAGTAAGATCATCCCGGGTCTCAAGACCTCACACTTCTCTGGTGGGTGTGGTTTGGCTTCAAAAGGGATGTTGGGTGTGGAATATGGCAAAATAGGAAAGCAAATATCGAAAGCTGAACAACAATTGCCATTAAATAATAAGTCAAGGTTCACAACTGGAAATGAAAGGTTCGAAACGAAACAAAATGAAGGGTTTATAGTTCATCCCTTTTACATTGACAAAGAAAAAACTAGCCAACGGAATGTAAAGAAGTAAGGGTCTAAGCCTCTTCATGAGGAAATAGTCCTCACCAGGTGAACTCGGGTCATCACTTGCTGCCTCGACGCGGTCCACCATGTTAAGGACCGGTGCCTTGCCCGGCCTCTGGGGTAGTTCTGTCCCGGCCTCTGCGGATGGCTCTGGGCAGGGCGGCTGGTAGATGGTCCAGCACCTCCTGTGCCACCTCGACCTCCTCCAGTAGTAGTAGCAACTGGGGCTCTAGCAGGGTTCCCGGTGCGTGGCTTGTAGTTCCTGGAATCCGGGTTCAGGAAGCATTCGAACGATCTGTGCCCCTTCTTACCGCAGTGGTTGCAGTCCACCAGGTTTCCCTTACAATCCTTGCCCGGGTGGTCCTTCTTGCACCACTTGCAGAAGTACTTTCTCGCAGGTTCGTTCCCCTTAAATGGCTGGGAGCGAAGTGGCTCAGCATTAGTATATGAGGGGACCATGGCCTTCTCGTTCCTCCCCTTGTAGAACTTCCCCTTCCTCTCGTAGTTCTGGGAAAAGTTCCCTCCATTTCCTTTTTCTCCATCCCCCTTCCTCTTGCCTAGCACAGAGTCCTGGTAGGCAATGGTGGTCTCACAGTCATTTGCGTCATCCACTAGCTCCTGTGGTGACAATATATGTTAGTGGGGAATCTTTGCGTATAAGAAATTCTAAATCATGTTCCATACCTGTAGGGTCATCCCTCTGGTGGAACCGATCATAGTCATGATCCTGAAGTTCAAGCTGGTGTGGAATTTATCCACCAGATACCTCGGAGCGTAAGCTCCCTCTCCAATAACAGCGAGCAGCTCCACAAATTTATTATAATATTAGCAACAGAGGAACTCCCTTGCTTCAGCTGCTCGAACTCACTCCTCATCCTCTTCTCTTCTGCAAGTAGGATGGATAGAACTTGGCTCTCAGGGCCACTAAGAAGGCTGGGAAGCCGAAGTCCGCCTGGGCAGTCAGCTCAGCTCTGGCGGTCTGCCACCATCGATGGCGGGTCCCTGGAGAAAGTAGGCCGCTATGTCCACCTGACCTGGCGACCCGCTGGAACGTGTAGAGAGGTGAAGGCCTTCTGCATCTCGTCGATGTATCTCTCTAAAGTATTCGGTTCTGGCTGGCCTTCGTAGACTGGGGACAAAGGTCGTTGACTGCCTTCAGCCAGTTGAACTCCCGGGGACCATTAGGTGGTGGCGGTGGTGGTTGTGGGATCTGAGCCTGCTGCTGAGCTAATGCAGCTGTCACAATCTGCGCTATGACCTCTGGGGTGACAGCGTCGGGTCCATAGCCTCCTGAGGGACCAGCTCCTCCTCTTCGAGACATCTAGCTGGTATGACGGTTTTGTTACTCAGAAGGCGTATTGTTGAGTCTAAATATCTATGAAGTAATATATGCAATATTTATAACGTCCTAAGGACGGTTCGTAGGTACGTGAAGTAAAACGTAAGTAGTAAAGTAAGTATGGGGTAAGGGTCACGCGCCTTTCTGGAATTCTCACTTCCCAATTCTACCCCAGTTCCCCAGTTTTAAGTGCACCTATAATCTAAGTATTTCACTCGGCTTGTTTTCTCGGGTTCAGAGCGTAGTTACGCTCTGATACCAATTTCTGTAACGCCCATATTTAACATATTTATAGCGGAAATAATACTAAAGGCGTACAGACCACGGGTTCCAACACCCGGCACCAAACCTCACCAATTACAACTTAAAGATTACAATTGTCACGGCCTGAACCTCGAGAAAACTTAACAAAAATAAAACAGAAATAAAACACATAAACTCTCCACAACACCTAATCCCATCCCAATCACTCGTTCTCTTCGTGGCCACCTGTAAAGTAACTCGTACCTGCAAGATAAAACCAAGCATCCCACCCCGAGAGGGGTGGGTCAGTTCCCTGGAATGGAACTGGTACGATCCTCCAAAAATAAACTTATAATACAACTCTTAAATAAATAATAGCTTGAAAGCAATCACTTAAACCACACAGAGGACAAGGCATTCACAAATCACCAAATCAAGATAACAAGTTAAGAATAAAGATGAATAACAGAAAGGTAAAGTTAGTGAAACAAAACCACACCATGAGTTAGTGAACTTCCAATGCCTTAGTTAAACCCAATTCCCGTTAGGAGTAGAAAGACTCAGATAGTCACAAAGGACTAGGAATGATAAGATAGATCCAAGAACCAATAACTCAAGAGTGGAATAAAACAACTGGGAGAGATGGCCCCCACCGCCAAGTATGTCCTTTTAGGACAGGGGATATACAGCCCCTCACTGTCTACTACGTCCCTTTTGGGACAGGGAATATACAGCCCCTCACTGTCTACTACGTCCCTTTTGGGACAGGGGATATACAGCCCCTCACTGTTACCATTGAAGACGCGCGCGTGACGAAACCTCAAGAACCAGCTCATGGATGAAACGATATCCAGAGTCAAAAGAAGAATTTACCAAAATTGACCTTTTCCAAATTCCCACTAGATCACTAACTACCCAGAGCAATACCAAAACACTCAGTCCTTGTAACACCCCTACATCGAACTTCACAACTAAATGAAATCGCAGCGGAAATAAACAACTAAACATTAACTAAACGCTTCGGTGTACAAACGCCGTCAACCACCCACGTGGTTAACAAGGCAGAATAAATACAAGTGTAGTCTGATGATCAGACTCCCGAGCATAGAACTAAAACCATAAATACATCATATACAATACCGAGTATTTAATTACATTCCTTCACTGTAAACTCCCAATATACCGCCACAATAGTTTCAACGGAATCAAAATATAATGCCACGGGAGCACAGGCGCATCCCGGGCTTAACATCCAAAGTAACCAAAAGTACAACTGCAGCCTAGATCCTACAGCCACTCTGCTTCCTCGATCCTCAACCTGCAGTAAAAATATGGAGCCCCCGAGGGGGTCAGCAACCCTTGGCTGGTATGGTTAACACGCAGCCCATCGGCTACCGAGATACGCGCAACTACTTGTCATGATAACATGGCATTCATTTTAAACATAACATAACAAAACATAATATGTGGCGTAGCATCATTATTGCACAGCATAACATCACATACACAGTGGATACTCTTTCCACAATAACAAACCAAGAAGGTTAAACAACACAAGAGCCTAGAGAATGATTCACCCTCATGTTAAGCTCGTTAAACACACTCATTACTGTTCTGTTATTCGAACGAGTAACTTAAGTCACAGATGGTTCAGGTATAGTGACCCGAACACATCACACAAACACATGTTCCCACTAAACCGATCATAAGTCAGAATAGGTAAGCTTTGGAGGAAGCTAGCGGGAGATCGAACGCTAAATTAAGGAGAACAATCTTAACAACATAAGAGTCGAATCTGATTCAGATATCTACTCTTAACTTACATGCATGACCGGACAACCGGATTCCTCACTCCCCAGTTAGCACTTGTTAGAAGTTCACGGTGGAACTTAACAAAAATACACAACAAGTGGTAGTCATGTTAGACACACACAGGGAAATGAGTCACATCATAACATCACATAATATGAACAACGGTAAAACTCATTACATGTTTAAGTCTTATAACGTCATAAACACACAGAAAAACAAAACAACACACAAGCTGGTGTAAACCGGTAGGCAACAACTGCAAGAAAACCATACCTTGGTCCTTGCTTCGATTGATTTCCTCCGTAGGTCACTCCTATACATGTTTAAGAATGTCGGTTAATTATTTACTTAACTTCAAATTTACTAAGTGTTTACATGGATATAGACATGTTTTTAATGCCCAACTAATCCTTTATTACCTACACTATACCCCCTAGGTTAACTACATTTGTCACCAATCTTTACTATTTTTATTTTTTATAAATTTTGGTCTATCCGACCCACCGTCCGACCCACAACTGGGTCGGACCCTTCCAGTGATTTTCGGATTTAAAAAACTTTACTTGTCCGACCATGTCCGACCCAACCATCTGGGTCGGACCATTCCAGAGATTTTATCGACCCTTTTGCACATACACGTCCGACCCATGTCCGACTCACTCGACTGGGTCGGACCATTACAGAACATCTACCGCCTTACAAAACAACCATGTCCGACCCATGTCCGACTCACTCGACTGGTCGGACATTCAGAACATTTAGTCCTCCAAAACATGACCGTCCGACCATGTCGACCCAGTCCTCTGGGTCGGACCATTTCCAGAACCAAACTTACTGACGTCTTACAGAGGCTGTCCGACCCAAACTGGGTGGGACCCCTGGGTCGGACGCCCCAAAATTTGCCCAAACTTTGTCAAATCTTACCAAACTTCTCTAAAGCCTCCTAATGTTTCCTAACATCATTGGTACCCTCAAATCCTCATACAACATTCATAAAATTAATTATCTATCTCCTCCATACCGAAATTCCTAACACTTATGTTATTTCCTCCTTGGTTCTCTAAGTGGTGTTTCATACCTATGACCATCTCTATGCCAATAATGTTTCCTCACCACTACTACATCGTCTCCCAAACATCTTTTCTTTCTAAACAATTTCTTAAACATCTTCACAAGTTTATAGCTTCTCATGTAACAATCCACTTCATCCCTTTTTCACCAACAATACACAAGTCCTAAATACAATCTCATTAAGAATCTTGAAATGTCCCAAAGCATTCTTTTGCATTCTAAATCCTCTAGAACATCACCTAAGCCCTTTTTACATCTTTAAACACCTTAATGCATGTTTCTTTCACTAGGAAAGCACTTAACCATTCTAAACATTTCTTAACTTATCAAACTCATTTTAAACCCTTAGAACTTCTTGTTTGTTACCTAAATTTCATATAGGTTCTCCTAGAACATTACTAAACCAAAACACATTGTTTTCACCATCAAACAACCAAGAACACTAAAAATCCATCAAACACATTCTTATACACAAACTTCACACATATAGCACTACATCACAATATAGTGCATAATTTAAATTGCATGGCACTTAGGCCCTTAAATGCATAAATCATAAACACTGAATTTCCCACATTATATTTGCCTTTGACCTGCAAATACACTCAACAATACATATGCCTCTTACTAAGCCCTTGAGAGCATTCTTCTAAGTCATTTTCCATTGGCTCCTTAAATCATTTTCATAAGCAATACAAGCTCATTTCTCCTAAGACTTTAAACCACATTAGGTTAGCATATTTACCTCTTTTCCTACACAACTTCTTTCTTGTTTCCTTATAAAACCGGTAAGGATGTTTGGTTGTTTATCAACTTCTAAACAATGTACAAGTAATGAAATGAGTATACAAGCTTTAAGCTTCATCTCATTGTAAACCCTAGTTTCACATTGTTTCAAAAGCATTAATATAGTTGTTTTACCTTGGTATTGTAGAGAGTTTGAATATCTATCAAGAGAGGACTCCACCTAGTCCTTGAAAGGTTGGAATGAAGCTAGAACAAAGCAATACAATGAGCACCATTAAGGGTGATTTTCGGTCAAGATAAAAACATGGAGGAAACATCATTTTTCTTTGAGATTCCTTACCTAGAAGCAAAGGAGATCAAATATGTAGAAATATAAGCTCAAGCTCCTTCAATGGTGGAACTCCATGGCACCGAAATGGTGGTCTTGAAGTTTTGAGAAGATAGGAATGAAGAGCTTGATGAGAGGAAGAGAATGGTGGTGTTTGTTTTTGATTTGGTTAAGTGAGCTAGGAATTACAAGTGGTCAAAGATGGAATTGTGTGTGGTACTATTGCAAATCGTGAATGAAGGAAAGAAGAGAGGTTGAAGAAGACTTGGAACCGTGGGAAATGAAGAAGGAAATGAGAGAATGAGATAAGTGAGTTTGTTTTGCTTTTTAGAAGATATTTATACCTTAAAGCAAATAGTAACTTAAGAGTCATCTTTATTTACTTAACAAGTTACAAGAGTGGTGAGTCACCACACTTAAAAACCGGCCCCTATTATTATAACAAGGGTATTTTAGTCTTTGATGACTCATTTAATTACTTATAACAACATATGTTACAAACTAGCTTATTAAAGTCACTATTCATAAAACAAGGCACATAGAAGTGAAATTTTTGATTTCCCATTGATATAGACTTCCAAATGTGATACTATATAGTACACATATTAATTAAAGAGTAATGATGGACATTTAGCCATTCAAAACTCATTTACAAGACAATTTTTCAAAAATGTGCTTTAAGACTCCTTAAAGCACATTTTGTTTTTAACTTGTTTTCAAGCTTGGTTTTCTTTGGTAATTGGTTTAATATGTTCATTAGTATATAAATAAGGTCTTGGTAAGTTCATTAGGTCTTACCAAGCTTATCCCAAGCTTAGAGCACATTTTAGCCCTAATTGACTTTAAGGCATTTTTTGTGTCTCTATGGTTTAATTGTTTACTAATGTTTCTAAGACTCTTTTTAGTCTTAATATACCATATTTAGGTGTTTAAACAACATACTAAGGTTTGGGGTATTTCAATCTACCCCCCTTAAAAGAACTTTGTCCTCAAAGTTCACACTTCCACATATCCTAAATTAGAACACGGGAATACATATAAACAATATTTCCATACAACATTAACAACACACTTACATAATTGGACACAAAGTCCATACAACACACACATCATTCAACACAACGGTCTGTAACATACAACATAACATAGACGATGTATTTAAATACACGTCGTACACACATAACCGAAACGGCTCTACCCCCCTTAAAAAGGGGTACGCCCGTACCCTGTACACATAATCACTAAGAAGTAAACAATGACGGGTACTACGCCTTCATCTTATCTTCCAGCTCCCAAGTGGCCTCCTCCACGTCCTGGTTAGACCAAAGAACTTTCACCAGTCTCACAGACTTATGGCGAGTGTCTCGAGTCTTAGTATCCAGAATCCGTACCGGAGTCTCCACTGATTGCATGGTCGGCTCTAAGGTTAGCCTTTCAGGCTGAAGCACATGAGACGGATGAGACATATACTTCTTCAACTGGGACACATGAAATACATCATGTACCTTGCCTAGTTCGGCGGGTCGATCAAGTCTGTAAGCTACCGGGCCGATCCGCTCCGTCCAACATAAGGCCCCACATATTTTGGGCTCAACTTGCCTTTCTGGCCAAAACGAAATACTCCCTTCATGGGGGATACTCTCAAAAATACCTGATCGCCCACGGCGAACTCCAGGTCACGTCTGCGCACATCTGCGTACGACTTCTGTCTATCCTGAGCTGCCTTCATGTTAGCCCGGATCTGGCGAACTTCTGCCTGAACTTGTTCAAGATACTCTGGTCCTATAATGACCGTCTCACTCGACTCATCCCAGCATAATGGCGTGCGGCATGGTCTACCGTACAAAGCCTGGAAAGGAGACATCTTGATCGAAGCATGGTAACTGTTGTTGTAGCTAAACTCGATCAGATGTAACTTGTCAATCCAGCTGGTCTGAAAGTCAAGTGCACATGCACGTAACATATCCTCAAGTGTCTGGATGGTGCGCTCACTCTGACCATCTGTCTGTGGGTGGAACGCTGTACTTAGCTTCAGCTCGGTACCAAGCGCTTCCCGTGTGGATTTCCAATACCTCGATAAAAATCTGGTATCTCTGTCAGATACAATCGTTTTCGGTACCCCATGATGTCTTACAATCTCTCTGTCGAAAGCTCTGCAGCTTAGCCACTTTCCAGGTGTCCTTCATCGGTATGAATCGAGCCACCGTTGGTCAGTCGGTCAACAATAACCCAAATCATATTCAGACCTCCCCTTGTAGGCGGAAGCCCTACTACGAAGTCCATAGAAATGTCATGGAACTTCCACTCAGGCACTGGCATTGGCTGTACCATACCACCAGGCCGTCGGTGCTCAAACTTGACCTTCTGGCAAGTGAGACACCTCAATACATAATCAGTAACATCCTTTTTCATGCCAGTCCACCAAAAATATATTTTCATACCCTTATACATCTTTGAAGCTCCGGGGTGAATCGAAGTAGTAGAACAATGGGATTCACTCAATATGCGCTCCTTCAACTCAGCGCTACTCCTCGGTATACACAATCGGCCATTAAGCCTAATCAGGTCATCATCGTGGAGTCTGAAGTCATACTTCTGACCCTCGAATGTGCCATCAATAAGCTTCTGTCTAATCTCTATCATGTACTGATCCGTCATCTGAGCACTCCGCACCTCTTCAACCAAGCTAGTATGAGAGACTAGCGAATGGAGAGAGTGTGCTCGGCGACTCAATGCGTCAGCTACCACATTTGCCTTACCCTCCTTGTACTGTAAATTGATGTCATAGTCGTTTAGAAACTCAACCCACCTTCTTTGCCTCATGTTCAACTCCTTCTGAGTGAACAAGTACTTTAAACTTTTGTGGTCCGAATAAATTGTCACACTTACCCCATACAAATAATGTCGCCATATCTTCAGTGCGAAGACAATGGCACCCAATTCTAAGTCGTGGGTAGGGTAGTTCTCCTCATGCTTCTTCAGCTGTCGGGAGGCGTAAGCCACGACCTTCCCGTGTTGCATCAACACACAACCCATACCTCTGCCTGATGCGTCGCAATAGACCTCAAAACCATCTGGACCGTCTGGTATAGTCAGGACTGGTGCAGATGTCAGAGCATCCTTGAGACTCTGGAAAGAACTCTCACAGTCGACTGTCCACTCGAATGGTGCATCCTTTTTCATCAAGGAAGTCATCGGCTTCGAGACACTGGAGAAGTCCTTCACAAACCTCCTATAATAACCTGCCAGACCGAGGAAGCTCCTGATATCGGTAACTGTCTTCGGCCTAGGCCAGGTGCGCACTGCATCAATCTTTGCCGGATCGACAGCGATCCGGCCTCAGAAATCACATGACCAAGAAAGGAAACTTGGTTCAGCCAAAACTCACACTTTGAAAATTTAGCATACAACTGATTCCTCCTCAATGTTTGTAACACATTTCTCAGGTGGCTTTCGTGCTCACCTCTCGATTTCGAGTACACAAGATAATGTCCATACCTTGTTCTGAATGCTGTCTTCTCAATATCACTGTCACGGATAGCAATCTGATGGTATCCGATCGTAGATCTATCTTGGAGAATACTGATGCTCCCCTCAACTGATCAAATAAATCGTCGATGCGTGGTAAAGGGTAACGGTTCTTCACCGTAACTGCATTCAGTTCTCGATAGTCAATACACAGGCGGAGACTACCGTCCTTCTTCTTCACGAAGAGGACCGGCGCTCCCCATGGTGAAACGCTAGGGCGGATAAATCCCTTGTCGAGTAGGTCTCTCAGCTGCTCCTTGAGCTCTGTCATCTCTGCTGGAGCCATACGATAGGGCGCCTTCGCAATTGGTCCGGTGCCCGGAACCAATCAATCAAACTCACTTCCCGTGCTGGCGGCATGCCCGAGTTCCTTAGGAAATACATCAGGAAACTCCGACACTACCGGCACATCTGGGCTAAACTCTGGATCTCTCTCTATGTCCTGGACATAGCAGAGGTATACATCACTCCCTCGTCGTAGTTCACGACACATAGCCATGGCGGTGATGATCTGAGTCGAAGGCTCCCTGGGCCTCTGGCGGTAAGATATAGTAACCCCAGATGGACTCCGAAGAAGCAGACGATGCTCGGCACACAGGATTCTGCCCTTGTACCGCTCCAACCAGTTCATCCCGACAATCACATCAAAACCAAGTCCGTCGAACTCTATCAAGTCGATCGGAAACTCTTCACCTCTGATTCGCACAACATCTCGGTGGTAGCGGGTACACCTGATCCGCTCTTTCGACGGGAGAGTGACTAGGAAGTCTGGCATCTCATCACCGTCTAACCCCAGCCTCTTCGCAAAGGATAGCGAAATAAATGTATGAGAGGCTCCGGAGTCGAACAAGATCGAAGCGTCCACGCCATTGACTGGAAAGGTACCGGTGAGGATTGTGCCGCTCTTGCCGGCTTCTGCCTCATTGCAGACACTCAGTATACCTCCCGTTCCGAGAGCACAGCCTAATTCATTGGCAAACTAATAAGTATTGGGTAACAACACGGTTGATATACTTCAACAACTCCACTTTATTCATTAACACACTCTTCTTACATCACACGTTGGTTTACACTGTTGACATAACTAACACATATAACATCCTTAACATACACTGGCTTAACACATTACATAATTATACAAGGCTTTAAAACTGTCTGAAGGTCAAATTCAAACGTCCGGGTTTCATGTGTGTGGCATTGATCACTGCCGACGGTGCGGTATTCAGTTTGATCTTCCTGATGCCATGATATAGCCTCGACTGCCCACCCATGATTAACACATCTCCTGACTTTAGTACTAACTTCTTCGCGAGATCAGCACGCTTCTGCTCGCCATATATAAACACTGCGGTATCACCAATGGACCAAGACACCACGGGTACTCCCTTACTTAGAGACTCGGGTGACTCGTCCTTATCTTGGTGTAAACCTAATCGTCCACCTTTCTGGTAGAAGTTCACAATACACAAATCTGCTTTAACACTTGGAATTGAATCCGTTTCAACTTGCTGAGCAATTCCCACGGCGTGGTTAACGACCGCAAGGAACTCCTCAGGTATCTCGGTACAGTTGCTCCGACTTCAGCTCGCACTTCTTGATATGTCTTGGTGTAAGGATTCCAGTCCTTACCCATGCACATCATCTTCAATTTCATTCTTGATCCGCTCGGGTATTCAGGTGTGTAGAAACCTCCAGGTGTTGCTCCAAGTTCATTGCATCGTCTGATGATATTGGACTTGTGCTGGTATCCATTTAAGAGTATCATACCTGGCTGGATAACCTGACATTGCTCCATTGGAAAGTCGGTGATGTTGATGGTTTTCTTCAGGGTTTGGTGTGGGTGGGATTGGATAACATATATTGAAGGTTCCTTTAAGTTTAGAATTACCTAATTAGGTGACTTTCACACTATACTTTAATCTTTACTCACATGGTAGTACACTTGGACTCACTAATACACACATGCATGAAATGCGGTATGCAATCACTTATTTCATTCAACAGTTTAGGCGGTACCTGGTCTAGAAGAGGGCCCTGGCGCCTCAGACCGGTCCACCACATTCAGGGCGGCCTTGCTAGGTCCCGACCCTTTCCCCTTCTGGGAATCAGTGTGCCTCTGATCTGTGGGTGGCTGGTTAGCCGTCTTCGGGCCATCATAGTCGCTGTGGCCTTACCCTTCCACTGCCCCTTGGGCTTGTTGACTCTGCTGTTGGGGTTCCGGTAACACTCGTAGTCACGGTGACCCCACTTCTCGCAGTAACGACACTGCACGTCGTTTCCTTTGCAGTCCTTGCCGGGGTGGTCTCCGTTACACCACTTACAGTAGTAGTGGTGCTCCGGTCCAGAACCCGTGCTAGCTGCTATCACAATACACAATCAATACTTATTTCACAACTTAACATCATACACTTCAACTTGTCACACATGATTAAATAATTACCCTTAGGTGGGTAAGAGCGTAGGGGTTTCGCCGCATAAGCATATGTGAGCTTCAATGGCTCCTCAGCTGTGGTGGTTTGGGCTTGGCCCTTGTCACCCTGGTGCTGACTCTTCTGGGGCTGGGGATAAGGCTTTTTCTTCTTCTTTCCTCCCCCGTACCCCTGCGGACTCTGGCCCTCGCTCGTGGCCTTGCGCTTGTGCGCATTCTCCTCGTCCCTCAGACGGACGGTAATCTCACCTTAGCAGCGCATGATAGCACTCCTGAATTTAGGATGTCAGTCATGCCCCGCAAAACATACTCACAAACTCACATTATTACTCACTTATGGATTACACTTATTCACATCACACTGTATTCAAATTACCTGCAAGGTAGTATACTCAGCTGGCCCCATCCCATAGCGAAGACGGTGGCTGAGACCGTTGTAGAAACGGTTTACCAGCACCCGGTTCGAGTATCCCAGGTCCGGTAACAGGTGGATAAGACCGGTGAATGCAGTGTAGTACTCATCAACCGACATCTTGTCCCCCTGCCTCAGACTATCCAGCTCCAGGCGCTTGGCCTCTTGAACATGCACAGGGTAGTATTTGGCTCGCAGTAGAGCTGTGTACTCCCTCCAACCAAACTGAGGATCCGCCATCCGGTCCTCTCTCACAAGCTTCCACCAACTCTGTGCCGAACCCTTCAGGTAGTAAGCGGCAAGACGGACCTTGGCCCCAGCAGGCACATCCAAGGTCTCGTAGGCGGTCTCCAACTCGGAGATGTACGCCTCCAGCTTACGTGGGTCGGTCTCCCCATGAAACGACGGGGGTCTAAGATCTGCCAATGCCTTGACCCAGTTGGTCTCTCGTGGCGGTGGCGGTGGTGGTTGAACTTCGGGCTGTTGCCCCTGCTGAATTGCAGCTACAAGTTGTGGGACCATTTGGGCTACGGCGGCCGCTACAGCTTCGGCCATAACCTGAGCCGTAGTATTCTCGCCCTGGTCATCCGTATCTCCAGTACCGCTTCCGCGGCCTCTACCTCTCGGTCTACCTGACATCTGAATTCACACGAACATTATTAGCATTATGCTTACACACTTATCGGTTCCAACGGTTGTAACGTTTTCCCGACAACAAGGTATCTCCACACTTGGTTAGTGGTTAACCTTTCCATAACTGCTCACTTAGGTAACTGTAGTTAGGTTTCCTAACTCGGTATTTTCCTAAGCTCGGTATTCTAGTCATCAGAGCGATACTTCGCTCTGATACCACTTTTTGTAACACCCCTACATCGAACTTCACAACTAAATGAAATCGCAGCGGAAATAAACAACTAAACAATAACTAAACGCTTCGGTGCTACAACGCCGTCAACCACCCACGTGGTTAACAAGGCAGAATAAATACAAGTGTACCGGTCTGATGATCAGACTCCCGAGCATAGAACTAAACCATAATACATCATATACAATACCGAGTATTTAATTACATTCCTTCACTGTAAACTCCAATATACCGCCACAGTAGTTTCAACGGAATCAAAATATAATGCCACGGGAGCACAGGCGCATCCCGGGCTCAACATCCAAATAACCAAAAGTACAACTGCAGCCTAGAACCTACAGCCACTCTGCTCCTCCTCCTCATCCTCAGTAAAAAATGGAGCCCCCGAGGGGGTCAGCAACCCTTGGCTGGTATGGTTAACGCGCAGCCCATCGGCTACCGGGATACGCGCAACTAATTGTCATGATAACATGGCATTCATTTTAAACATAACATAACAAACATAATATGTGGCATAGCATCATTATTGCATAGCACAACATCACATACACAGTGGATACTCTTTCCACAATAACAAACCAAGAAGGTTAAACAACAAAGCCTAGAGAATGATTCACCCTCATGTTAAGCTCGTTAACACACTCATTACCGTTCTGTTATTCGAACGAGTAACTTAAGTCACAGATGGTTCGGATATAGTGACCCGAACACACACAAACACATGTTCCCACTAAACCGATCATAAGTCAGAATAGGTAAGCTTTGGAGGAAGCTAGCGGGAGATCGAACGCCAAATTAAGGAGAACAATCTTAACAACATAAGAGTCGAATCTGATTCAGATATCTACTCTTAACTTACATGCATGACCGGACAACCGGATTCCTCACTTCCCAGTTAGCACTTGTTAGAAGTTCACGGTGGAACTTAACAAACAATACACAACATGGTAAGTCATGTTAGACACACACAAGGGAAATGAGTCACATCATAACATCACAATAATATGAACAACGGTAAACTCATTACATGTTAAGTCTTATAACGTCATAAACACACAGAAAAACAAACAACACACAAGCCGGTGTAAACCGGTAGGCAACAGACTGCAAGAAAACCATACCTTGGTCCTTGCTTCGATTGATTTCCACCGTAGGTCACTCCTATACATGTTTAAGAATGTCGGTTAATTATTTACTTAACTTCAAATTACTAATGTTTAACATGATTATGACATGTTTTTAATGCCCAACTAATCCTTCATTACCTACATATACCCCCTAGGGTTAACTACATTTGCCACATCTTTACTGTTTTTTTTATAAATTTTGGTCTGTCCGACCCACCGTCCGACCCACACCCTTCCAGTGATTTTCGGGTTTGAAAAACTTAACTTGTCCGACCCATGTCCGACCCAACCATCTGGGTCGGACCATTCCAGAGATTTTATCGACCTTTGAACACACACATCCGACCCATGTCCGACTCACTCGACTGGGTCGGACCATTACAGAACATCTACCGCCTTACAAAACAACCATGTCCGACCCATGTCCGACTCACTCGACTGGGTCGGACCATTCCAGAACATTTACCGTCCTTCAAAACACGACCGTCCGACCCATGTCCGACCCAAGTCCTCTGGGTCGGACCGTTCCAGAACCATTTACTGACGTCTAACAGAGGCTGTCCGACCCAAACTTGGGTCGGACCCCTAGGTCGGACGCCACCAAAAAACTTGCCCAAACTTTGTCAAATCTTCACCAAACTTCTCCTAAAGCCTCTTAATGTTTCCTAACATCATTTGGTACCCTCAAACCCTCATACAACATCCATAAAATTCATTATCTATCTCCTTAACACTTACTCATTCCATACCGAAATTCCTAACACTTATGTTATTTTCTCCTTGGTTCTCTAAGTGGTGTTTCATACCTATGACCACTATGCCAATAATGTTTCCTCACCACTACTACATCATCTCCAAACATCTTTTCTTCTAAACAATTCTTAAACATCTTTACAAGTTTATAGCTTCTCATGTAACAATCCTTCATCCCTTTTTCACCAACAATACACAAGTCCTAAATACAATCTCATCAAGAATCTTGAAATGTCCCAAAGCATTCTTTTGCATTCTAAATCCTCTAGAACATTACCTAAGCCCTTTTTACATCTTTAAACACCTTAATGCATGTTTCTTTCACTAGGAAAGCACTTAACCATTCTAAACATTTCTTAACTTATCAAACTCATTTTAAACCCTTAGAACTTCTTGTTTGTTACCTAAATTTTGACATAGGTTCTCCTAGAACATTACTAAACCAAAACACATTGTTTTCACCATCAAACAACCAAGAACACTAAAAATCCATCAAACACATTCTTATACACAAACTTCACACATATAGCACTACATCACAATATAGTGCATAATTTAAATTGCATGGCACTTAGGCCCTTAAATGCATAAATCATAAACACTGAATTTCCCACATTATATTTGCCTTTGACCTGCAAATACACTCAACAATACATATGCCTCTTACTAAGCCCTTGAGAGCACTTCTAAGTCATTTTCCATTGGCTCCTTAAATCATTTTCATAAGCAACAAGCTCATTTCTCCTAAGACTTTAAACCACATTAGGTTAGCATATTTACCTCTTTTCCTCACAACTTCTTTCTTGTTTCCTTATAAAACCGGTAAGGATGTTTGGTTTTTATCAACTTCTAAACAATACAAGTAATGAAATGAGTATACAAGCTTTAAGCTTCATCTCATTGTAAACCCTAGTTTCACATTGTTTCAAAAACATTAAGATAGTTGTTTTACCTTAGATTGAGAGAGTTTGAATATCTATCAAGAGAGGACTCCACCTAGTCCTTGAAAGGTTGGAATGAAGCTAGAACAAAGCAATAAATGAGCACCATTAAGGTGATTTTCGGTCAAGATAAAAACATGGAGGAAACATCATTTTTCTTTGAGATTCCTTACCTAGAAGCAAAGGAGATCAAAATATGTAGAAATATAAGCTCAAGCTCCTTCAATGGTGGAACTCCATGGCACCGAAATGGTGGTCTTGAAGTTTTGAGAAGATAGGAATGAAGAGCTTGATGAGAGGAAGAGAATGGTGGTGTTTGTTTTTGATTTGGTTAAGTGAGCTAGGAATACAAGTGGTCAAAGATGGAATTGTGTGTGTACTATTGCAAATCGTGAATGAAGAAAGAAGAGAGGTTGAAGAAGCTTGGAACCGTGGGAAATGAAGAAGGGAAATGAGAGAATGAGATAAGTGAGTTTGTTTTGCTTTTTAGAAGATATTTATACCTTAAAGCAAATAGTAACTTAAGAGTCATCTTTATTTACTTAACAAGTTACAAGAGTGGTGAGTCACCACACTTAAAAACCGGCCCCTATTATTATAACAAGGGTATTTTAGTCTTTGATGACTCATTTAATTACTTATAACAACATATGTTACAAACTAGCTTATTAAAGTCACTATTCATAAAAACAAGGCACATAGAAGTGAAATTTTTGATTTCCCATTGATATAGACTTCCAAATGTGATACTATATAGTACACATGTTAATTAAAGAGTAATGATGGACATTTAGCCATTCAAAACTCATTTACAAGACAATTTTTCAAAAATGTGCTTTAAGACTCCTTAAAGCACATTTTGTGTTTTAACTTGTTTTCAAGCTTGGTTTTCTTTGGTAATTGGTTTAATATGTTCATTAGTATATAAATAAGGTCTTGGTAAGTTCATTAGGTCTTACCAAGCTTATCCCAAGCTTAGAGCACATTTTAGCCTATTGACTTTAAGGCATTTATTTGTGTTCTCTATGGTTTAAATTGTTTACTAATGTTTCTAAGACTCTTTTTAGTCTTAATATACCATTTAGTGTTTAAACAACATACTAAGGTTTGGGGTATTTCAATCTACCCCCCTTAAAAGAACTTTGTCCTCAAAGTTCACACTTCCGCATATCCTAAATATTAGAACACGGGAATACATATAAACAATATTTCCATACAACATTAACAACACACTTACATAACATTGGACACAAGGTCCATACAACACAACATCATTCAGACACAACGGTCGTAACGTAACAACATAACATACGATGTATTTAAATACACGCGTACACACATAACCGAAACGGCTCTACCCCCCTTAAAAGGGGTACGCCCCGTACCCTATACACATAATCACTAAGAAGTAAACAATGACGGGTACTTCGCCTTCATCTTATCTTCCAGCTCCCAAGTGGCCTCCTCAACGTCCTGGTTAGACCAAAGAACTTTCACCAGTCTCACAGACTTATGGCGAGTGTCTTGAGTCTTAGTATCCAGAATCCGTACCGGAGTCTCCACTGATTGCATGGTCGGCTCTAAGGTTAGCCTTTCAGGCTGAAGCACATGAGACGGATGAGACATATACTTCTTCAACTGGGACACATGAAATACATCATGTACCTTGCCCAGCTCGGCGGTAGATCAAGTCTGTAAGCTACCGGGCCGATCCGCTCCGTCACAACATAAGGCCCCACATATTTTGGGCTCAACTTGCCTTTCTGGCCAAAACGAAATACTCCCTTCATGGGGGATACTCTCAAAATACCTGATCGCCCACGGCGAACTCCAGGTCACGTCTGCGCACATCTGCGTACGACTTCTGTCTATCCTGAGCTGCCTTCATGTTAGCCCGGATCTGGCGAACTTCTGCCTGAACTTGTTCAAGATACTCTGGTCCTATAATGACCGTCTCACTCGACTCATCCCAGCATAATGGCGTGCGGCATGGTCTACCGTACAAAGCCTGGAAAGGAGACATCTTGATCGAAGCATGGTAACTGTTGTTGTAGCTAAACTCGATCAGATGTAACTTGTCAATCCAGCTGGTCTGAAAGTCAAGTGCACATGCACGTAACATATCCTCAAGTGTCTGGATGGTGCGCTCACTCTGACCATCTGTTTGGGTGAACGCTGTACTTAGCTTCAGCTCGGTACCAAGCGCTTCCCGTGTGGATTTCCAATACCTCGATAAAATCTGGTATCTCTGTCAGATACAATCGTTTTCGGTACCCCATGATGTCCTTACAATCTCTCTGTCAAGAGCTCTGCAGCTTAGCCACTTTCCAGGTGTCCTTCATCGGTATGAATCGAGCCACCTTGGTCAGTCGGTCAACAACAACCCAAATCATATTCAGACCTCCCCTTGTAGGCGGAAGCCCTACTACGAAGTCCATAGAAATGTCATGGAACTTCCACTCAGGCACTGGCATTGGCTGTACCATACCACCAGGCCGTCGGTGCTCAAACTTGACCTTCTGGCAAGTGAGACACCTCAATACATAATCAGTAACATCCTTTTTCATGCCAGTCCACCAAAATATCTTTTCATACCCTTATACATCTTTGAAGCTCCGGGGTGAATCGAAGTAGTAGAACAATGGGATTCACTCAATATGCGCTCCTTCAACTCAGCGCTACTCCTCGGTATACACAATCGGCCATTAAGCCTAATCAGGTCATATCGTGGAGTCTGAAGTCATACTTCTGACCCTCGAATGTGCCATCAATAAGCTTCTGTCTAATCTCTATCATGTACTGATCCGTCATCTGAGCACTCCGCACCTCTTCAACCAAGCTAGTATGAGAGACTAGCGAATGGAGAGAGTGTGCTCGGCGACTCAATGCGTCAGCTACCACATTTGCCTTACCCTCCTTGTACTGTAAATTGATGTCATAGTCGTTTAGAAACTCAACCCACCTTCTTTGCCTCATGTTCAACTCCTTCTGAGTGAACAAGTACTTTAAACTTTGTGGTCCGAATAAATTGTCACACTTACCCCATACAAATAATGTCGCCATATCTTCAGTACGAAGACAATGGCACCCAATTCTAAGTCGTGGGTAGGGTAGTTCTCCTCATGCTTCTTCAGCTGTCGGGAGGTGTAAGCCACGACCTTCCCGTGTTGCATCAACACACAACCCATACCTCTGCCTGATGCGTCGCAATAGACCTCAAAACCATCTGGACCGTCTGGTATAGTCAGGACTGGTGCAGATGTCAGAGCATCCTTGAGACTCTGGAAAGAACTCTCACAGTCGACTGTCCACTCGAATGGTGCATCCTTTTTCATCAAGGAAGTCATCGGCTTCGAGACACTGGAGAAGTCCTTCACAAACCTCCTATAATAACCTGCCAGACCGAGGAAGCTCCTGATATCGGTAACTGTCTTCGGCCTAGGCCAGGTGCGCACTGCATCAATCTTTGCCAGATCGACAGCGATCTCGGCCTCAGAAATCACATGACCAAGAAAGGAAACTTGGTTCAGCCAAAACTCACACTTTGAAAATTTAGCATACAACTGATTCCTCCTCAATGTTTGTAACACATTTCTCAGGTGGCTTTCGTGCTCACCTCTCGATTTCGAGTACACAAGAATATCGTCGATGAAGACTACCACTGACTTGTCCAACTGATCTTGGAACAAGCGGTTCATTAAGTCCATGAACTTAGCTGGTACATTGGATAACCCAAACGGCATAACCGTAAACTCATAATGTCCATACCTTGTTCTGAATGCTGTCTTCTCAATATCACTGTCACGGATAGCAATCTGATGTTATCCAGATCGTAGATCTATCTTGGAGAATACTGATGCACCCCTCAACTGATCAAATAAATCGTCGATGCGTGGTAAATGGTATCGGTTCTTCACCGTAACTGCATTCAGTTCTCGATAGTCAATACATAGGCGGAGACTACCGTCCTTCTTCTTCACGAAGAGGACCGGTGCTCCCCATGGTGAAACGCTAGGGCGGATAAATCCCTTGTCAAGTAGGTCTCTCAGCTGCTCCTTGAGCTCTGTCATCTCTGCTGGAGCCATACGATAGGGCGCCTTCGCAATTGGTCCGGTGCCCGGAACCAATTCAATCTCAAACTCCACTTCCCGTGCTGGCGGCATGCCCGGCAGTTCCATAGGAAATACATCAGGAAACTCCGACACTACCGGCACATCTGGGCTAAACTCTGGATCTCTCTCTATGTCTTGGACATAGCAGAGGTATACATCACTCCCTCGTCGTAGTTCACGACACATAGCCATGGCGGTGATGATCTGAGTCGAAGGCTCCCTGGGCCTCTGGCGGTAAGATATAGTAACCCCAGATGGACTCCGAAGAAGCAGACGATGCTCGGCACACAAGATTCTGCCCTTGTACCGCTCCAACCAGTTCATCCCGACAATCACATCAAAACCAAGTTCGTCGAACTCTATCAAGTCGATTGGAAATTCTTCACCTCTGATTCGCACAATAACATCTCGGTGGTAGCGGGTACACCTGATCCGCTCTTTCGACGGGAGAGTGACTAGGAAGTCTGGTATCTCATCACCGTCTAACCCCAGCCTCTTCGCAAAGGATAGCGAAATAAATGTATGAGAGGCTCCGGAGTCGAACAAGATCGAAGCGTCCACGCCATTGACTGGAAAGGTACCGGTGAGGATTGTGCCGCTCTTGCTGGCTTCTGTCTCATTGCAGACACTCAGTATGCCTCCGGTTCCGAGAGCACAACCTAATTCATTGGCAAACTAATAAGTATTGGGTAACAACACGGTTGATATACTTCAACAATTCCACTTTATTCATTAACACGTTCTTATTACATTATACGTTGGTTTACACTGTTGACATAACTAACACATATATAACATCCTTAACATATACTGGCTTAACACATTACACAATTATACAAGGCTTTAAAACTGTCTGAAGGTTAGATTCAAACGTCCGGGTTTCATGTGTGTGGCGTTGATCACTGCCGACGGTGCGGTATTCAGTTTGATCTTCCTGATGCCATGATATAGCATCCTTGACTGCCCACCCATGATTAACACATCTCCTGACTTCAGTACTAACTTCTTCGCGAGAT
Source organism: Limonium bicolor (assembly GCA_023374045.1). Classification (NCBI taxonomy): domain Eukaryota; kingdom Viridiplantae; phylum Streptophyta; class Magnoliopsida; order Caryophyllales; family Plumbaginaceae; genus Limonium; species Limonium bicolor. The sequence continues at coordinate 235,802,184 of CM041776.1, forward strand.
CAGCACGCTTCTGCTCGCCCTATATAAACACTACGGTATCACCAATGGACCAAGACACCACGGGTACTCCCTTTCTTAGAGACTCGGGTGACTCGTCCTTATCTTGGTGTAAACCTAATCGTCCACCTTTCTGGCAGAAGTTCACAATACACAAATCTGCTTTAACACTTGGAATTGAATCCGTTTCAACTTGCTGAGCAATTCCCACGGCGTGGTTAACGACCGCAAGGAACTCCTCAGGTATCTTTGGTACAATTGCTCCGTTTTCAGCTCGCACTTCTTGATATGTCTTGGTGTAAGGATTCCAGTCCTTACCCATGCACATCATATTCAATTTCATTCTTGATCCGCTCGGGTATTCAGGTGTGTAGAAACCTCCAGGTGTTGCTCCAAGTTCATTGCATCGTCTGATGATATGGACTTGTGCTTCCGGTGTCAGGTATCCATTTAAGAGTATCATACCTAGCTGGATAACCTGACATTGCTCCATTGGAAAGTCGGTGATGTCGATGGTAGTTTCTTCAGGGTTTGGTGTGGGTGGGATTGGATAACATATATTGAAGGTTCTTTTAAGTTTAGAATTACCTAATTAGGTGACTTTCACACTATACTTTAATTCTTACTCACATGGTAGTACACTTGGACTCACCAATACACACATGCATGAAATGCAGTATGCAATCACTTATTTCATTCAACAATATAGGCGGTATCTGGTCTAGAAGAGGGCCCTGGCGCCTCAGACCGGTCCACCACATTCAGGGCGGCCTTGCTAGGTCCCGACCCTTTCCCCTTCTGGGAATCAGTGTGCCTCTGATCTGTGGGTGGCTGGTTAGCCGTCTTCGGGCCATCAGTAGTCGCTGTGGCCTTACCCTTCCACTGCCCCTTGGGCTTGTTGACTCTGCTGTTGGGGTTCCGGTAACACTCATAGTCACGGTGACCCCACTTCTCGCAGTAACGACACTGCACATCGTTTCCCTTGCAGTCCTTGCCGGGGTGGTCTCCGTTACACCACTTACAGTAATAGTGGCGCTCCGGTCCAGAACCCGTGCTAGCTGCTATCATAATACACAATCAATACTTATTTCACAACTTAACATCATACACTTCAACTTGTCACACATGATTAAATAATTACCCTTAGGTGGGTAAGAGCGTAGGGGTTTCGCCGTATAAGCATATGTGAGCTTCAATGGCTCCTCAGCTGTGGTGGTTTGGGCTTGGCCCTTGTCACCCTGGTGCTGACTCTTCTGGGGCTGGGGATAAGGCTTCTTCTTCTTCTTTCCTCCCCCGTACCCCTGCGGACTCTGGCCCTCGCTCGTGGCCTTGCGCTTGTGCGCATTCTCCTCGTCCCTCAGACGGACGGTAATCTCGACCTTAGCAGCAGCATGATAGCACTCCTGAATTTAGGATGTCAGTCATGCCCCGCAAAACATACTCACAAACTCACATTAATACTCACTTATGGATTACACTTATTCACATCACACTGTATTCAAATTACCTGCAAGGTAGTATACTCAGCTGGCCCCATCCCATAGCGAAGACGGTGGCTGAGACCGTTGTAGAAACGGTTTACCAGCACCCGGTTTGAGTATCCCAGGTCCGGTAACAGGTGGATAAGACCGGTGAATGCAGTGTAGTACTCATCAACCGACATCTTGTCCCCCTGCCTCAGACTATCCAGCTCCAGGCGCTTGGCCTCTTGAACATGCACAAGGTAGTATTTGGCTCGCAGTAGAGCTGTGTACTCCCTCCAACCAAACTGAGGATCCGCCATCCGGTCCTCTCTCACAAGCTTCCACCAACTCTGTGCCGAACCCTTCAGGTAGTAAGCGGCAAGACGGACCTTGGCCCCAGCAGGCACATCCAAGGTCTCGTAGGCGGTCTCCAACTCGGAGATGTACGCCTCCAGCTTACGTGGGTCGGTCTCCCCATGAAACGACGGGGGTCTAAGATCTGCCAATGCCTTGACCCAGTTGGTCTCTCTTGGCGGTGGCGGTGGTGGTTGAACTTCGGGCTGTTGCCCCTGCTGAATTGAAGCTACAAGTTGTGGGACCATTTGGGCTACGGCAGCCGCTACAGCTTCGGCCATAACCTGAGCCGTAGTATTCTCGCCCTGGTCATCCGTATCTCCAGTACCGCTTCCGCGGCCTCTACCTCGCGGTCTACCTGACATCTGAACTCACACGAACATTATTAGCATTATGCTTACACACTTATCGGTTCCAACGGTTGTAACGTTTTCCCGACAATAAGGTATCTCCACACTTGGTTAGTGGTTAACCTTTCCATAACTGATCACTTAGGTAACTGTAGTTGGGTTTCCTAACTCGGTATTTTTCTAAGCTCGGTATTCTAGTCATCAGAGCGATACTTCTCTCTGATACCACTTTTTGTAACACCCCTACATCGAACTTCACAACTAAATGAAATCACAGCGGAAATAAACAACTAAACATTAACTAAACGCTTCGGTGCTACAACGCCGTCAACCACCCACGTGATTAACAAGGCAGAATAAATACAAGTGTACCGGTCTGATGATCAGACTCCCGAGCATAGAACTAAAACCATAAATACATCATATACAATACCGAGTATTTAATTACATTCCTTCACTGTAAACTCCCAATATACCGCCACAGTAGTTTCAACGGAATCAAAATATAATGCCACGGGAGCACAGGCGCATCCCGGGCTTAACATCCAAAGTAACCAAAAGTACAACTGCAGCCTAGATCCTACAGCCACTCTGCTTCCTCGATCCTCACCCTGCAGTAAAAATATGGTGCCCCCGAGGGGGTCAGCAACCCTTGGCTGGTATGGTTAACACGCAGCCCATCGGCTACCGGGATACGCGCAACTACTTGTCATGATAACATGGCATTCATTTTAAACATAACATAACAAAACATAATATGTGGCGTAGCATCATTATTGCACAGCACAACATCACATACACAGTGGATACTTGTGAGCCTCGATTTTAAACCCTATCCTATGTGGATTAAGTTGATTAGGATCTAATCGGGTTTTAGGTCCACTTATAACCTAAGATTAATAACTATGTCGTATAACAATAATTATTAAAACCTAAGTTAGCTCACTGGAACCTATTATGAGTCGCCACCTAATTTTGACCTAGATTAAATTAAGAAAGGAGAGTTCGGGTTCGGGGGCTTGATATTCGACTTAATTAGGGTTCAATTACTTTCATTACCCTTCCTAGGTCGTTTTTCCTCTACTTGGTTTAATTACGGCTTTCTACAAAGTTGCTTTTAACCTAGGTGCGCGCTTCTGTTTTTTGTCTTTTTTAGCATTTTTTGACAGAAAATTAAAGTGGAAATTAAAATACCTAAACTAGGGTTTCGGAGGCTGAATAAGGTCAAATTTTGTTTCCGTCCGTAGCCACGGACCTAATGTCTGAAGCCACGGACCCCAGTTAACCTACATAACAATAAAAGTCGAATTAAATAGAAAACAGAAAATTGTAAAGTCCGGGGCCACGGACAGGCTGTCCGTGGGCCCGGACATTATTAGAAAACCTAAATTTTAAAAAATTTAAAAATCCCGCCGCCGTCCTGGGCGTCCGGGCTTTCGGACAGGGAGTCCGGGACCCCGGACACGACGTCCGTGGGTGCGGACAGCCCTCGGACGGCGGCGTTGAGGCTGCTCCCGAAGGTGTTTTTGGCTCAAATTTTATGGGTGTGTAGCCTGAAAGATGTACAATGCGTTAGTGATCGAAAGTTCTCAATTTGAATTCGAATTATGCACGAAACTTGGTAAACAAGTTATTGGACAGAAGCTTGAGTAAACAGCAATACAAAAGCGTACGAAGGTTAGTTTGAGCCCAAATTTTGAGGCAAGACAGATAATACCGTGGAGAATTAGGGAAGTGGAGTTTCTACCTGTTTTACCTTCGGATTCATAACGTTTCTTCACACCGGGATTCGTCGAGTGCTCCGTTGATGGCAGACCCGAGAGGATTTCGACCCAAGCTTCTGGTTGTTGGTTGTTCTTGCTGTTCTTCACGCTTTGGAGGTGTTTTTGTGGGGTTTTGATGATTATTGGTGCTTTGGGAATTGGAAAACGTGTTTAGATGGTGATTTCGGGGGATTTTCGGTATGATTTGGGTGGCCGGGTGTTGGAAAACGTGAGAGAGAGAGAGGAGGCTGTGTTTTCTGACTCTCTAAGGTTCTTGAGCATATGAGGTTCTTATTTTATCTAAAAACCTATCCCCTTATATAGACTTTCTTAAAGATAAAGAAAATCTAGTAAAAGTAAGATTTTTTGGTATTTTAATTAAGTGCCTTCCCAAAGGAATTTTGTTATGAAATTTTAACCACGTGTCAAGGATGGGAATTATGAATTTTCTGAGTAAATCATTTTTTTAATGTTGGAATATTTTTAAATTGAATTTCTCGTCAGATTCAGTCAGAAATTGCTAGAAAATTATTGGAAACTCGAAAAATCAAAATTCCAACGCCATTATGCTTAGAATGTCATCCTCTATCATGGGTTAAAATATCAAAGCATTTCAAGTTGATTTGGGCATCCTTTGGAGGAGAGAGAAAGCTTATAGGAGGTCTTAGGAGCCTTTAAAGATTACCAAAACGCCCCTGAAAGTGACGAAGCTGCTCCCCATGCCATGAAACGCGCCGATCGAGCCGGGATTCCTCACTGCTTGATTAAAATGCCTCTCACAACACCAGTACCCGTAGACCCTAGCCAGGGGGGTCAAAATTTTGGGTATAACAGATTGCCCCCCGTCAACTAGACTTTGTAATGAAAGTGAGAAGGCTAGTTGATGCTTGAGTGATACCCCAAAATTTCAAATATTTCCAAGACCCTGCATGTTATCGAAAACTGAAATTGTGTCGGCTATTCTAAGGCGCTGACTACCTAAATGATGATGTCAAACTGTTCTAAGGCGTTGACTACCTATGACGAATGAGATGATGTCAAGTATTCTAAGGTGTTGACTACCTATAAGTAAAGTGAAATGAAGTAATGTCAAGCGATTCTAAGGCGTTGACTACCTATGAGATGATGTCAAGCGATTCTAAGCGTTGACTACCTATATGATGAACTGGGTGTATGCAAATGCAAGAATGCTGAAATGCTAATGATGCTAATGATGTTGATGATGTTGATGATAATGCTGGCGATCTGATGATAATGCTGATGATGCTGATGATAATGCTGATGATGCTCGGATGCTTCTGGGGACCGAAACCCGTGCTAATGCTCCTGGCTGGACCCAATGTGGACTTATTGCCATCGCCCCCCAAGCCGGTGTGCAGGGATAACTCTTGGTAAAAACCTTGGGGACTTATTGCCTTCGCCCACCATTCGTTGATCCCGGAAATAAGTTGACATCGCAAAAGGAGGATTTATTGCCATCACCTCGCCAACTTTTCTGTCGCCAGGTCTTGTGACGCGCCTGGATAATGCAACTAGGTCTTATGACGAGCCTATATGAATGAGATGAATGCAATGTGTTTGATGAGAGTGGGTAAGCTAGAGGGTAACTCTAGGTCTTACTACGAGCCTAAGGATTGATCTAGGTCTTATGACGAGCCTAAAGGATGGTTCTAGGTCTTATGACGAGCCTAAGGAATACGACTAGGTCTTACTACGAGCCTAAGGATGGATCTAGGTCTTATGACGAGCCTAAGAATGGATCTAGGTCTTATGACGAGCCTAAAGGTTGTTCTAAGTGAAAGTGGGTAAAATGTATAAGTGGATGTAGAAGAATTAAGGTTCATGCCAAATCTGGAGATGGTAGTGCTCAAGATGGGCCTGCAGATGTTTGGACGTGGAGGTAGGGCTTAAGACGGGCCTGTGGGAATTTGATGTGGAGGAAGGGCTTAGGACGGGCCTGCGGGAATTTGATGTGGAGGAAGGGCTTAGGACGGGCCTGTGAATGTTTGGATGCGGAGGTGGGCTTAAGACGGGCCTGAGAATGTGTTGTGAGGTAGGCTTGGACCTTGGTTTTTGGACTTTTGGGCCTCCATCGGTGTTGTTGTCGCAATTGTTGGAACCAACAATTGCCCCCAGTATTCTTTCTTAAGGCAATCTGAGTTAGAGTTCATGGCAATCGATCGGAACGATCGATTGCCCCCAGTATTTTCTTTGGCTAAGCGTGCGAACAAGTCTCGTCCTCATAGGGTCAAGGCTTATGTTTTGATGTGGTGCTTCCTAACCTACGCTCGACGTGTTCGGTGTTTGCACTCGTTTCTCACTTACGGTCACAACTTCTCAACCATTGAATTTGACATTTGTTAGATTTACGCGTTCAACCTGTTACTTTCACGTGATTAGATACACAACTACTAAGTCGGAAGTCTTTTGAGCTTATAACGTGGCTATGGGGTGTGATGAATGACAACAGGATAATGGAGGAATGTTTAGGATATGTGGAGCTCTAAAGATGACCAAAGCTGCAACTTGCACCGTCCCTTGGACTTGTCTTCTTTGCCTTGAAGTCGTTTGGCTATTTCATGATGACTTAGCTTATGAACTTGGGACTTGGAACTTTTGGGTTGTTCTTGCTTCTTCTTTTAATTTTGGATTTCTTCGAGGCTTTTCAGGTTTGCCTTTCTTTGAATTCCTTTCCTTTGGGTTCTTGTGTTTCCCGGTTTTGAACTTTGAGAGCTTTTTGATGTTAGCTCATTTTGGATCCTGTGTCACTTTGGGACCATTTGCGGATCGTTTCGTCATGCTGGTAGCAATTTTGCTTCTTTGGACTTATGAAGTTGCTGTCCAAAAGTCGGGCTCCTTGCTTCCTTTGGTCACCGGGTTGGTTATTCATCATGGGCTGGCTTGTCTGTGGAGCTTGTAATATTGTGAAAGAGGTCATATATGAAAAGCTCAGCGGGGGTGCCTAGGGTGTAATGTCAGGGTTCACAAGCTTTTGGCTGTGTGGTGCTGTACCTAGGTGCTTCGTCATCCCTGGTAGTTGTGTATCCGTTCTTTGTTACTTTTCATAGGTTTAAGCGTAAATTTACAAATTATCTCCTTCGGTCGGAGTCATGCCGTTTACCTTACCTTTAAATGTGGCCTCTCTGGAGTCGTGTAAAAATGACACGCTCTTTCGCTCTTGGTTTTACCACTCAAGGCACTCTCGCGAAGTGTACACTCGGAGACTTGCTTGCACATTTAAACAAAAGAAATAAACATTATCGTTCCTTAACTCAGATTGCCCCCAGTATTGTTGTGGGGTCTTCTTGACAAACCTTAGAATGCCCAAGTTATTAGTGGAGGGTGACTGCATGTGTGGTGGTGAACAATGGTGGTGAGATATTCCTGTGGAGAGGTGATGGGTGATCTTGCAGCAACAAATTTTGGCTTTGTGTACTTGGTGAAATGTTAAGAAAACGCATGGGATGTATATGATGAAGATGTTGTTCGTATGAGGAGGTGATTGTCGAATGATTCAGCAATTTTTTGGTTTAAGCTTTGGTGAAGTGGTAAGACACATGTAAGGGTTGTGATGAGGGTGGATGAGATGACTTATCTTTGACCTTGTTTTGGCAACATAGATGCATGCCTAACTTGTAATAGCAGGCAATGGTTTTCTATATGCAAGAGATTTCTCGAATAGCACTAAACAAAACATGCAGCAAATGTCAAGGCACAAAAACATCGAGAGAGAGCTCATGTCAGACAATACAGACAAAAGAAAAGACAGTACTCTGATCATGAAGTGCATAGAGAAAACATGAAATCCTAAGACTACGGCTGCGAAGGAGGTGGACGTGGGAAGGCCGAGTACATATGAGTCATGAAATCGTCCATACGGCCCTCCATACGTATCTGCCTGCGCTCCATGCGACCCTGGGTAATGTGGAGGGATCGGATATCCCTCTGCAAGCTCTCAAGCGTAGCCGGCTGCGGTGGTGGAGGCGGTAGGGCGTAGTAGGAGGAGAGTGGTATAGGGTACTCGGTGCCCATGTAGCTCGACCCCTCACCCTGGTAGGCGTATCCTCCTGACGGGTCCTCGTGATGTGGGACGTCCTCGGGCTCCGGTGCCTGCTGTCTCTGCCTGGGCCGGACTGGTCTCTGAGAAAAGACTCTGGCCTGCTGTGGGAAAGCCCAACCCTGATCGGCTGAGTAGCCAAGGGACCTCAGCATGTCCATGGTGTAGGTGGGATATAGAGGCTCCCAATCGTCATCCCCCATCGGGACCTGTGCACACTCGCATAGCCACTGAATGAAACTCGGGTAAACTAAGGCATGGCGACCGGCCCGGGCTGCTACCATCAGGTGGTCTCTCATCAAGACCGACAACGGGATCAAGCCCTCCTCTGAGTCAGGTGGATGCTGAATGTACCTCATGAGGAAGCAGTAGCGAGCGGAGACGTCATTACGCGCTTTCGGTAGCACGTTACGGGATAAGACCTCCAACAACACCCTGTCAAGAGCAGTAGGTAAAGCGGAGGGGAGGATCACCTGCTTCCTTGGCTGGTCCCTCGTGGAAGAACGAACACGCTCCGACAGAGTAGAGTGCTGCAGATAGAACTGGCGCGCCTCGCTCTCCAAGGCTGAAATCGTCTCTAATCCCCTGTGCTCTGGGTCACTAGGATGCAAGCCGTAAAAATGCACAAAATCATCCAGGCCCACAGTAATGGGCTGACCACGTACATAGGATACCACCGCCCCAGTATCGTCCTGGTCCAAGTTAGCATAGAACTCTATGACTAACTCCCTAACGTAGCTCCTCGGGCAAATAAGCAACCCCGCCCAGTCAAGGTGCTGAAACAGGTGATCGAGGTCGAAAGTGGCGATCACGTCATCGCTGAAGAGACGCTCCTGCTGAATGGAAATATCCTGATTCTCATAAAACCAGCGCTCCTGCTGAGCTCCTCTGAAACGGGTATGGTCATAGGTAGGGGATGTCTCCCTGCGGCGCCTGCGACGTGGCTGAGAGCCTGGTGCCCCAGCCCCAGCTACCCGACGGGAACTCCTACGACCCTCCATGGTGTGCCTGTGGACTCAACGAGTCAAAAGACATATAATTCTACAGGAATTTTGACAGAGTTTCCCTTAGATTTTTCATGAATCCTGTGCTCTCAAATGCACTCCACACCATATAATCAGTCCTAGGATCTATCATTCATGCAAACTAGAAACGCAGGGAACCTCATTTCGCACTTAAAACGCACTAAACTAAAACGGGCGACCCTCGGCCGTTACAAGCGGTTTCGGTCTTCCAAACGAACTTTTCACGTTTTAAAATGTCCTTCTAAAGCTAGCTGGCCATTTAAAACATAAAAAATCAAACTTCGAAAATTTGACCCGAGAACCACCATTGTCGTCTTCTTCCTAGCTCCAAATTTCGTTTTTCTTCGTTTCTTCACCAAAATGGACAAATGAGTAGTCAAAATGTAGAGAAAACTTACCCAAATACAATGGTGGAAGAATATTTTGGATTGGGAGTCGGGAAAGTGCCGAAAACGGACAAAAACCACTCGCCCCGGACCTAGCTCGGACGCGACTTTCAGCCTCCGTAAGTGCTCGAAATGGAGAGATCTTGGTATGGAAATGCCTAGAATCGAAAGAGGGATGTTTTGTGAGCAAAATGGCGGTGGAATGGAGTGATTTGGTCAAGAAATGAGTGAGATATGGAGGAGAGAAGTTAGGGTTTTGAAAATGGGGGTTGCTGGAATGAAAATGGTGGATTTGGGACGAATTCCCGATTTGAATCGGCTGGGGGAAGTCACTAAGTGGAACGGCGTCGTTTGGAGGTCAAACGGGCGCGTCTGAGTCAACGTCCGGGGCCACGGACAGCGCGTCCGGGGTCACGGACGCCCCTTTTTTTTCTCTTTTTTCCGAAAATTGATTGATTAAATTTAAAGAGGGCTAAACAAAACAAAATTTTCTCTTTATTCATCTCGAAGTTAGAAGAAGTACAAATTATAGAGTTCTAAGAAAACAGGAGATGCCTAGGATTAAGTGTCTAGAACGCAAGTTTCCTCTTGACAACTCTTGGCTCGGCCAACCCCTCCTTTCTTCGTTTGAATGCATCCACCTCCTCCTTTCGACACGTATAGCCATTTCCGATAACTTGCTGAGAGCTCCAAGTCTTCAAGTGCTAAGGGCTTCACCACTTGAACTTCCCCTTCGAGTCGATCCATCATGATCGTATGAAGAGCCTCATGATCGTATGCTTTCCTTGGTGCTTCATATAACAAACCCTTGGGTCGGTTCTGGGCTCGCCCAATCTGACGGCTGGAACGCCACGGGTGGATGACATAAAAGTTCTCAAAACCGGGTAACGAGATCCCTCCATAGTAGCCTCCACACATTCGAACTCCTTCAATTTTCCAAGCTGAGACCGTCCATTGGACTTGATGTCCCTGCCGTATGGAGTTCAAAAGGGCCGGCCATCCATCAACCGGCTCCTCGGGGGCTCGCCTTCTAGGGAGATGCTGGATCGTGAACGTTTGGTTATACTCAGGAATCAGCTTGAGCCGCTCGAGAAGCCAGACTTGCAGAAGATAAATGCTCCCTTCGAAGAAGTAAGGGGTATCCTTTGACTTAGGCCATGAATCCAGACTCTGAATAATCTGCGCGACTATCAATGGTCCCAAGGCGAAACCAGCTCGAACCTGTAGAAGCAAAGGGAAAACTTTTCGGTGTATAGCCATATATGGGGTTCTGAAAAGGTAGATTGCCAGCAATGCGAGATCGAGAAAGTTCCTCTTATGCTCTAAAGAAGTCTCAGAGGTAACAAAGTCTGAAAGAGTTTCCACCGGCAATCCCTCGGGCCCTACCATTCCTAGCAACTGGGTCGGACTTAGCCCAAGTAAATGGGAATGGGCCTCGACCGGTGAGGGTGTCAAGTTCGGTACTACTGGGCTAGCTAGGGTATTGGCCCCTAGAAGCGCGTCAAATTCCTCAGGCAGTAAAGTCAGCTCATTATCCCCAAACTTGAAAAGATGTTCAACCGAGTCCCAATGGTTAATAGCCGCTCTCAGGAAATCTTCGTGCAATCGTGTCTGGGATAAATATGCCAGAGTGTGGAGGATAGACAACTTGTTAACCTTCTTTGACCAGTTGAACACGTCTTTCATAGTTCTGTCACAGGACTTGTCGAATTCGAAGCAGTGGGCCATGGGCTTTTTCCTGTTTTTACCAAGAAAAGAAAAACACACAGGGTATCAATCAGCACTCAACCTTGCTTATGGGCCTCAAACAACTGGAACTTCGAACTGGGTCGGGCCAACTGTGGGGGTAATTCCCTATCCGTTCTAAGTCTGGTCATGGGCCCATCACAAAAGCAAACAAGGTTCCACACAAATTCAAAATGCCCTCACCCGACGACCTTGATTAATGGGTATGGATCAATCCGGAGAGGTGCTTGGGGCGCTAGCCCAGGTCACCACAAAGGAATAGAGCTTGCACGCTATCCTCTTTGGGCTTCCCCACTTTTTTCACATCACTTAAAGGTGTGCGTCTACGGTCGGGTCTTTGACTGACCAAACAATGGGCTAGGTAAGGGTACTGCCAGGAAAATGCTTGGGGCTAAGGCCCAGGTATTAAGGGGGTGTGGTTAGACGACACCCTCCTCTTTTCCCCCATTTATTCACATCACCTAAAAGGTGTGAGTCCCTGACAGGGGACCCTCAAACGGGTCCCGGGGTGAAACTGGTTTGCGTGGACCCTCGCTCTCATATGATGCAAGGGTGCAAAAATTAAAGTGCGCACAGGAATAAACAAGCAACATAGTAAAAGCCATAAATAAACGTTTTCAAGTTAAGCCCTCTTTCTTAAAATTAAAACAAGTTAAAATTAAGAAGTTTCCCCAGCAGAGTCGCCAGTCTGTGAGCCTCGATTTTAAACCCTATCCTATGTTGATTAAAGTTGATTAGGATCTAACCGGGTTTTAGGTCCACTTATAACCTAAGATTAATAACTATGTCTATAACAATAATTATTAAAACCTAAGCTAGCTCACTGGAACCTATTATGAGTCGCCACCTAATTTTAACCTAGATCAAATTAGGAAAGGAGAGTTCGGGTTCGGGGGCTTGATATTCGACTTAATTAGGGTTCAATTACTTTCATTACCCTCCTAGGTCGTTTTTCCTCTACTTGGTTTAATTACGGCTTTCTACAAAGTTGTTTTAACCTAGGTGCGCGCTTCTGTTTTTTGTTTTTTTAGCATTTTTTGACAGAAAATTAAAGTGGAAATTAAATACCTAAACTAGGGTTTCGGAGGCAGAATTAGGTCAAATTTTGTTTCCGTCCGTAGCCACGGACCTAATGTCCGAAGCCACGGACCCCAGTTAACCTACATAAAATAAAAGTCGAATTAAACAGAAAACAGAAAATTGTAAAGTCCGGGGCCACGGACAGGCTGTCCGTGGGCCCGGACATTATTAGAAAACCTAATTTTTAAAATTTAAAAATCCCGCCGCCGTCCGTGGGCGTCCGGCTTACGGACAGGGAGTCCGGGACCCCGGACACGACGTCCGTGGGTGCGGACAGCCCTCGGACGGCGGCGTTGAGGCTGTTCCCGAAGGTGTTTTTGGCTCAAATTTTATGGGTGTGTAGCCTGAAAGATGTACAATGCGTTAGTGATCGAAAGTTCTCAATTTGAATTCGAATTATGCACGAAACTTGGTAAACAAGTTATTGGACAGAAGCTTGAATAAACAGCAATACAGAAGCGTACGAAGGTTAGTTTGAGCCCAAATTTTGAGGCAAGACAGATAATACCGTGGAGAATTAGGGAAGTGGAGTTTCTACCTGTTTTACCTTCGGATTCACAACGTTTCTTCACACCGGGATTCGTCGAGTGTTCCGTTGATGGCAGACCCGAGGATTTCGACCCAAGCTTCTGGTTGTTGGTTGTTCTTGCTGTTCTTCACGTTTTGGGTGTTTTTGTGGGGTTTTGATGATTATTGGTGCTTTGGGAATTGGAAAACGTGTTTAGATGGTGATTTCGGGGGATTTTCGGTATGATTTGGGTGGCCGGGTGTTGGAAAACGTGAGAGAGAGAGAGGAGGCTGTGTTTTCTGACTCTCTAGGGTTCTTGAGCATATGAGGTTCTTATTTTATCCAAAAACCTATCCCCTTATATAGACTTTCTTAAAGATATAGAAAATCTAGTAAAAGTAAGATTTTTTGATATTTTAATTAAGTGACTTCCCAAAGAATTTTGCTGTGAAATTTTAACCACATGTCAAGGATGGATTATGAATTTTCTGAGTGGAACGATTTTTTAATGTTGGAATATTTTTAAATTGAATTTCTCGTCAGATTCAGTCAGAAATTGCTAGAAAATTATTGGAAATTCGAAAAATCAAAATTCCAACGCCATTATGCTTAGAATGTCATCCTCTATCATGGGTTAAAATATCAAAGCATTTCAAGTTGATTTGGGCATCCTTTGGAGGAGAGAGAAAGCTTAGGAGGTCTTAGGAGCCTTTAAAGATTACCAAAACGCCCCTGAAAGTGACGAAGCTGCTCCCCATGCCATGGAACGCGCCGATCGAGCCGGGATTCCTCACTGCTTGATTAAAATGCCTCTCACAACACCAGTACCTCGTAGACCCTAGCCAGGGGGGTCAAAATTTTGGGTATAACAATACTCTTTCCACAATAACAAACCAAGAAGGTTAAACAACACAAGAGCCTAGAGAATGATTCACCCTCATGTTAAGCTCGTTAAACACACTCATTACCGTTCTGTTATTCGAACGAGTAACTTAAGTCACAGATGGTTCGGGTATAGTGACCCGAACACATCACACAAACACATGTTCCCGCTAAACCGATCATAAGTCAGAATAGGTAAGCTTTGGAGGAAGCTAGCGGGAGATCGAACGCCAAATTAAGGAGAACAATCTTAACAACATAAGAGTCGAATCTGATTCAGATATCTACTCTTAACTTACATACATGACCGGACAACCGGATTCCTCACTCCCCAGTTAGCACTTGTTAGAAGTTCACGGTGGAACTTAACAAACAATACACAACAAGTGGTAAGTCATGTTAGACACACACAAGGGAAATGAGTCACATCATAACATCACAATAATATGAACAACGGTAAACTCATTACATGTTTAAGTCTTATAACGTCATAAACACACAGAAAAACAAACAACACACAAGCCGGTGTAAACCGGTAGGCAACAGACTGCAAGAAAACCATACCTTGGTCCTTGCTTCGATTGATTTCCTCCGTAGGTCACTCCTATACATGTTTAAGAATGTCGGTTAATTATTTACTTAACTTCAAATTTACTAAGTGTTTAACATGGTTATATGACATGTTTTTAATGCCCAACTAATCCTTCATTACCTACATTATACCCCCTAGGGTTAACTACATTTGTCACAATCTTTACTGTTTTTTTTTTTTATAAATTTTGGTCTGTCCGACCCACCGTCCGACCCACAACTGGGTCGGACCCTTCCAGTGATTTTCGGATTTGAAAAACTTTACTTGTCCGACCCATGTCCGACCCAACCATCTGGGTCGGACCATTCCAGAGATTTTATCAACCCTTTGAACACACACGTCCAACCCATGTCCAACTCACTCGACTGGGTCGGACCATTACAGAACATCTACCGCCTTACAAAACAACCATGTTCGACCCATGTCCGACTCACTCGACTGGGTCGGACCATTCCAGAACATTTACCGTCCTCCAAAACATGACCGTCCGACCCATGTCCGACCCAAGTCCTCTGGGTCGGACCATTCCAGAACCAATTACTAACGTCTTACAGAGGCTGTCCGACCCAAACTTGGGTTGGACCCCTGGGTCGGACGCCACCAAAATTTGCCCAAACTTTGTCAAATCTTCACCAAACTTCTCCTAAAGCCTCCAAATGTTTCCTAACATCATTTGGTACCCTCAAATCCTCATACAACATTCATAAAATTCATTATCTATCTCCTTAACACTTACTCATTCCATACCGAAATTCCTAACACTTATGTTATTTCCTCCTTGGTTCTCTAAGTGGTGTTTCATACCTATGACCATCTCTATGCCAATAATGTTTCCTCACCACTACTACATCGTCTCCCAAACATCTTTTCTTTCTAAACAATTTCTTAAACATCTTCACAAGTTTATAGCTTCTCATGTAACAATCCACTTCATCCCTTTTTCACCAACAATACACAAGTCCTAAATACAATCTCATCAAGAATCTTGAAATGTCCCAAAGCATTCTTTTGCATTCTAAATCCTCTAGAACATCACCTAAGCCCTTTTTACATCTTTAAACACCTTAATGCATGTTTCTTTCACTAGGAAAGCACTTACCCATTCTAAACATTTCTTAACTTATCAAACTCATTTTAAACCCTTAGAACTTCTTGTTTGTTACCTAAATTTCGACATAGGTTCTCCTAGAACATTACTAAACCAAAACACATTGTTTTCACCATCAAACAACCAAGAACACTAAAAATACATCAAACACATTCTTATACACAAACTTCACACATATAGCACTACATCACAATATAGTGCATAATTTAAATTGCATGGCACTTAGGCCCTTAAATGCATAAATCATAAACACTGAATTTCCCACATTATATTTGCCTTTGACCTGCAAATACACTCAACAATACATATGCCTCTTACTAAGCCCTTGAGAGCATTCTTCTAAGTCATTTTCCATTGGCTCCTTAAATCATTTTCATAAGCAATACAAGCTCATTTCTCCTAAGACTTTAAACCACATTAGGTTAGCATATTTACCTCTTTTCCACACAACTTCTTTCTTGTTTCCTTATAAAACCGGTAAGGATGTTTGGTTGTTTATCAACTTCTAAACAATGTACAAGTAATGAAATGAGTATACAAGCTTTAAGCTTCATCTCATGGTAAACCCTAGTTTCACATTGTTTCAAAAGCATTAATATAGTTGTTTTACCTTGGTATTTGTAGAGAGTTTGAATATCTATCAAGAGAGGACTCCACCTAGTCCTTGAAAGGTTGGAATGAAGCTAGAACAAAGCAATACAATGAGCACCATTAAGGGTGATTTTCGGTCAAGATAAAAACATGGAGGAAACATCATTTTTCTTTGAGATTCCTTACCTAGAAGCAAAGGAGATCAACAATATGTAGAAATATAAGCTCAAGCTCCTTCAATGGTGGAACTCCATGGCACCGAAATGGTGGTCTTGAAGTTTTGAGAAGATAGGAATGAAGAGCTTGATGAGAGGAAGAGAATGGTGGTGTTTGTTTTTGATTTGGTTAAGTGAGCTAGGAATTACAAGTGGTCAAAGATGGAATTGTGTGTGGTACTATTGCAAATCGTGAATGAAGGAAAGAAGAGAGGTTGAAGAAGACTTGGAACCGTGGGAAATGAAGAAGGGAAATGAGAGAATGAGATAAGTGAGTTTGTTTTGCTTTTTAGAAGATATTTATACCTTAAAGCAAATAGTAACTTAAGAGTCATCTTTATTTACTAAACAAGTTACAAGAGTGGTGAGTCACCACACTTAAAAACCGGCCCCTATTATTATAACAAGGGTATTTTAGTCTTTGATGACTCATTTAATTACTTATAACAACATATGTTATAAACTAGCTTATTAAAGTCACTATTCATAAAAACAAGGCACATAGAAGTGAAATTTTTGATTTCCCATTGATATAGACTTCCAAATGTGATACTATATAGTACACATATTAATTAAAGAGTAATGATGGACATTTAGCCATTCAAAACTCATTTACAAGACAATTTTTCAAAAATGTGCTTTAAGACTCCTTAAAGCACATTTTGTGTTTTAACTTGTTTTCAAGCTTGGTTTTCTTTGGTAATTGGTTTAATATGTTCATTAGTATATAAATAAGATCTTGGTAAGTTCATTAGGTCTTACCCAAGCTTATCCCAAGCTTAGAGCACATTTTAGCCCTAATTGACTTTAAGGCATTTATTTGTGTTCTCTATGGTTCAAATTGTTTACTAATGTTTCTAAGACTCTTTTTAGTCTTAACATACCGCATTTAGGTGTTTAAAAAAGATACTAAGGTTTGGGGTATTTCAGTCCTACAGAGTGCAGAAGCGTAAACCCTAAGCAGTCAATGTCTAATGGAACAACCAAATAGAAGGAACCAATACCCAAGTGAGTTTCACATTCAAGGCTCAGTTAGTCACACAAGCAGAGTTAGTCCCACAACAATTTCCTTTTAGAAATTCCTCTTAAACTCAGTTAGCGTTTGTCAAAAACATCCCATAAGTCAAACAGCAAAAGTATCGGAGTACGAGAAATCGTACCTGGTATGTGAAAAACAATAAATAACTCGAACAAGTGATTCCCCAATAGTAACCTATAATTAATGTGTTCCAAGTGTCGATTAGTTAAGGGACTTATAAACTAAACAACCTTTTTTTCTTACTGATTAATAGTTCCAGGTTTACCATTATTCTCTCACAAAGATTTGGGCTTGACTTGTTAACTAAATCCTTTGTTAGGCCCATTTCGTTTAGTTTGGAATGATTTAGAATTTATTCCTGAGAGTGGCCCAAACTCTCTTTGAACTGTTTAAGTGGGCTTTTGGAGTTCATAGACTTGGGCTTAATAAGTTAACCCAAGACCGTGTTACGCTTATGTTGTGTAAATAAACCCTTAAGTTAATAGTGACTATTTAATTACACACCGATTAAAATCCTAAGGTTTAATATATTCTTCTTATTATAACTAGCACAAGGAATGTTATTTCCCTCATCTATTTTAATGTATTTATACACATACATACATATATATATATATATATATATATATATATATATATATATATATATATATATATATATCTTTACGTATCAAGATTTATCCAAAACTTTTTAAGAAATTTTATTGTATTTAATTATGTTTAATAACTTTTAGGCATAACCCCAACCGATATACGGTTTATAAAATAAAGTGTTTTCCTTTATTTATTTAATATATAAGTATACCTGTATTAGAATTTAATTAAGACATCCCCTTTGTAACTTATTATATTTAAACTATCTTATTACTACAACCTTTAACTGCATTCCAAGTATGTTTGATAAAGTATTTCTTTTACTATATCTTAGGATACTAGCTCTTATATTATTTAGTTAATATAAGTGTTAATTTATTAGCTCCCTGCTTTACCCTAAGTTACTATTTTATTCCCTTTTTTTATATATATATATATTCCTTAGTTTTAATTAAGAATATTAACTCCCATATAATATAATAAATAAAAGATAAAATAATTAAGTTCCTTGATTTAACATAAATTTCTATTTTAATTCTACCATATAAGTATATATACATATATGTAAATAATTTCACTTCTCATAAAAGATAATACCCAAACATTTACAAACTTACTGTTATAAAATGTTAATTTAGTTTCCCTTATTTTCCCCAGCTTGAAAAGTTTATTAACAAACCATACTTTAATTTTTGGTTACATTAAAAACCATATATTATAGTTATTCCTATGAAAAACTCACAAACACAATTTTTAAACCCATTTACCATAGTCCAAAAATTCCCAAATTTAATGTACAGTAACTATAACATTTTAGACACATTATAAAATTTTTATTTCATAAAAATATCTTTTTAAATTAGCCAAATAATTCCAGAAAACCCGTAACTTGCAAAAATCATAACTTACGTTTAAAAACTCCAAAACCATATTAATTTACATCAAAATAAACTAGATTTAATAAGGAATCTATGGTTAAAATTTCAAGTCAAAATACATTCGGGAAGGCCATTAACTAAATTCAACAAGTTAGAGTTAAAACCTGAAATATTATAAAACTGAAATACTCTTTATAATCCACGATCTAATCTCGACCGTCCAATCCTTTAAAACCCGATCGGACAGTCCCTGAACCTCCAGTTCTTCAGCGATAACCAAACAGAACTCGAGTACTAAATTGTGATTTCCTCTAAATCTACAGAACCAAATTGAGTGATTCTTGTTTCTATGGTTTCAAAATTCAATTCCAGTTCCATTGATACTAATTTCGCTAGCTATAATGCAGGATTCATCGGTTTTCGGTTTCGGTTTCGAAGTTAGGGTTTATATGGGTTTTCGAATTCGAATCTCACAAATTCACTCAACCTAATGCGTAATTGATGCAATTGGAACATGGTTTTGACCCATAATGTAATATAGATTAGCAAGGTTGAAAGAATTTGAAGAAAACTTACCGGAATTGCTCGAATCGAAAGGATTGGTTATCGGTTTTCTGGAAAATACTTCGAACTTGTCTGTTCAGGGTGCCAACTTTGCGGATCTATCATTTACAGTACAGATCGAGTTAGAACTAGTTCTTGGGCTTAATCTAAAGAGGAAACTTAACTCTACACAATGATAGCAAGAACTCACCCTAACTTGCACTACACAGAAAGAAATCGGAGCTGGAAGTTACGAGTTTACCTTGCGTTTTCTGGAAAAATACTATGATTTTATGTGGTGACAAACCCGAAACTTTAGACACCTCGCTCTTCCAAACGGTTGGGAATTGGCTTGGGTCATCAACATGAAAGTTGTAGAGGGATTAGAGCTCTTCAAAACGAGCAAAAGAACATGAAATTTGGCTGAGAAACGAAGAAGTTATGGCAAGACGAAGTTACCTGAAATCGAAGGAAAAACTGGAATCTACAGTTTCGGTTTTGCAGGGTGGCTACTTTGGATCGACTTTCCGGTTGATTTAGGACGAACTAGGTTTAGTGTGAGTTATGGTTGTTTAGAGGAAGTGCAGGAGAAAGACAACAAAGAAGACGGCACTCAAAAATTCCAAAAGATGAGAAAGTTATGAAGGTCACAAGTTAGGGCAAAGTCTAGTATCGGTTACCGGAAATATAGGAGATAAAATTGACTAAGTGCTGGGGCGCGTATCCCGAGGCGCGCGGGTGAGTCAGCAAACTTGCCACATTAGCATTTTTTCCAAAATTTTGGCTCTAAACTTCATTTGATCATAACTTTGGCTAGGATGATCCGTTTTTGACGTTCTTTTTATCGATTTTCATGGTTTTCCATAACCTATTTATTGGTATAGGTTTCATGGGCTGATTTGACCATTCTCAAAAGTCAACCCTAGCAAGGCTTGAGAAGCTTTAAGGGTTCTAGAATTTTATATTGACTTTTATGTTTCAAAACAATGTTCCAACTCTTTCTAAAATCTTTATAATATACTTGGAGTGTTTATAAATTTTTCCAAGATTTATTGACTTATAAATCTTATTATTAAATTCATAATACTATATAATAATATATGGTAATCCAATATTTAATAGTTTTCTTTAGGATTAAATGGGAGAAATCCCATGATTTAATTTTCATAATTCCATATAAGGATATAATGATTTATTATTCTCCATTCCATACTATAATATAATAATTAATGGTATTATTTACGGTTTTAATAAAAGAAATCCCCTAAATTAATTTAAATTAATTTAGGGGTATTTCAGTATATCCCCCTTAAAAGAAACTTCACCTCGAAGTTTAAACCTCAACTATACCAATCCAAACCTCCTTAACTACCATCCATTCCATTTCAATATACCACCCGAGATTACTCAGAATCAAATCAAACTGAATCAAAATATACCAAGATATACTAAATCAAACGTCACATACTACCGTGCCATAATGTAAAACTACGTACATACATACACCTCTCACTCTAATAATAATGTTCTCCCTCTACTAATAATGCAACAGGGCATAATCCGGATGAGATAACGAAGGAGGAGTATGCCAGTATATCCCCCTTAAAAGAGTTAAGGTACGCCCTCGTACCGCTACTAATGTGAATCACAGCAGGATTGGAAAACGTCATGTGAATAGATGTGGGTACTTTACTCTCATGGAGTCCTCAGTCTCCCAAGTAGCTTCCTCAACCCCGTGATGCTCCCAAAGAACTTTCACCAATTTAACCGATCTGCCTCTCGTTTCTCGGACCTTCGTGTCCAAGATCTAAATAGGAGTCTCCTCATACCTCAATGTAGGCTCAATCTCCAATCTCTCTAGCTGCAGTACGTGAGAAGGGTCAGGCATATACTTCTTCAACTGAGATACATGAAACACATCGTGTACCTTCCCTAACTCCGCTGGTAGCTCTAGTCTGTAAGCAACTGGGCCCACTCGCTCCGTAATCCTGTACGGACCGACATACTTAGGGCTTAGTTTCCCCTTCATCCCAAATCTGAATATCCCTCTCATCGGAGACACCCGTAAGAAAACCATGTCACCCAACTGAAACTCAAGCTCTCTGGTGCGCTGATCCCCATAGGATTTCTGTCTAGACTGCGCTACCCTCTTGTGCTGCTGAATAACTCTAACATCATCCTGCAGTGTCTGAACATACTCGAGCCCAATCAGGACTGCCTCGGTAGGGTCACTCCACATATGTATACAAGTAGAGTCCGAAACACGGGAAGTAGTCGACTACGTACTACGGTCAGCAGTATAAGTCAAACAAGAGCTAAGAATTACAACGAATGGTTGAAGTAAAGGAACCTAGTTAAGTTAACGAGACCAAAGGAATTAGTGAATTCCTTTCAACGAGATGCTTAAGAGTCAGGGGGTGCGAAGTGCACTAACTGTAATGTAAAGACATCGTATACGTCTTAAGGATCCTCAGGGATAAACATGTTAGCTAGAACGAAGACGCAACCTGTGCATGGCAAAGCAGATGCCTAATGTGGACACATTAGTGAGCAATGAACGGGATGAAACTCCCAGAATGAGTACCTACACTACTAGGAAATGTTGATCTTCACCGAAGAGGATAATAAGCCAGTTAAGAACGCAAACGGCGTGGCTAACTGAATATACCAATAAGTGCGAACCAGATGTAATGGCATGACTTAGCAACACCCAGGAGCAATCCTTAAAGGGTGTTCGCATCAACAATTGTTGCACGAAATAACGTGACAGAAACACAAGGGTTGAAACTAACACCCAGTTTGGATACAAGTTGTCAGGAGACGGACTGACAAACCTAAGGGGCATCCCATGAAAGGAAACGGAATGCAACGACCTTGTCATAGAGGCCAATACAACCTCTAACCATGTAATATTGTATAGAGAAGTACAGGTGTGTGGACAACCTATAATGAGCGCAGCTCAAGGCAAATAAGGCTTATAAGCCATAAGCAAGATATGTTATATAAATTAGATTGATTGCAAAAGTTTGTGTTGTACAAATGAATAGAGTGGAGAACGAACCACTGCATTAAGAGTGGGGATACCTCTCGATATTGTGAGACCACAGGAGCGGTAGTTATGTGAATCAAGTCCAAGGAATATGTTAAGGATTGACCATGTTGATATTGCGAGAGAACAGTTAGTTTAGTAGCTTGTGAAGCACCGAGCTGAGTAACAGTGGCTTGTAACTCGAGTGAGCTACGCTCCAGGAGCATTCAGTAGTCATCCAAATGAATGAATGATGAACCATAATATGAATGATGTAAGTATATGTGTGGAAGTTAATATGACAGTTAATACCATATAAGTTAGTGTTATACAATAATTAAGAGCACGGTGCGCAGCAAGCGACCGTTGTATAAGCGCTGCTGAATAATGATATGGAAGATAAGAGCAGTTATGAATTAAATTCAGTGGTGATGCAAGGTAAGTAATGTTAAACAGACTGGGTAATAAGCCAGTGGAAGGTACTATGTGATGAGGAACTCAGTGTGAATTCCATGGCGAATCGCATAAGGGATTTACTGTCAAGAGTTTACGCCTCTGCACTCTGTATGACTGAGTGTTTTGGTATTGCACTTGCGCAGTAATGATCGAGTGTGATAGCTAGGAATTGGAAACATGTTAATGGTGGTGGAACTAGAAAGAAACTTATAATGTTCTAATGGCCGATGCATAGGAAATGCAAGGCCGCACCAATAAAAGAGTACTTGTACAAAACCAAATGTGGAGACATGATTAACAGTAAGTGACTACAGAAGCACTACTGCCAAATATCGGTATGGAATATACCCCAAATGTTGTAAATAGCTGAGAGAGCACTACACACTAGGTGTAGCTCAATCTCAACCGATAGTAAGTCGGAGGGGAACAGTCAATCATTGTGAAATACATAAACCGTATACACAGTAATTGTTATGGAAGTGGATAGAAAGTTTATAACTCACCGAATTCACTAACGGTAAGAGTACCATGCGTCGGTTTGAGAAACCTTGTTACCAGATGAAGGTGACAATTGGGGATGTACAATACAGTAAGAATAACAAATGGGGCAATTAAGCTCTACAGTTATTAGAGTTTCACAGCAGAAACTAGTGAGCCAATGATTCAAGTGTTGATGTACATGGTGAACACGAGTGAATGGCTAATTATTAACGCCTAGAAGCCTAACAGGCCAGAATCGAAACCAACTAAGAGTTTTAAAACAAAACTACCAATGAGAATTCTTGGTTTAGGAACTAAACCGCCATATATGGTTAAGATCCTCCTAAGAATCCATTGTGACTAGACCGCGTGGAAGTTAAAACACTCACGACGGCAGAACATTTTAAGCCAATTGTTTAGTGATTGATTACGTGGGCGTAATCCCTTTTAAGGGGGGATGAGCGCAAAACCACTTAGTGTGTTAGTTACCGTACAAGTGTACGTGATTATGGTTGGCATAGCACAAAATATTTGTTTTGATGATTGGTGTGTGTGTTATGTAAACATACGCATTCATTCATCGTTTAATTGTGGTAATTGCGCACAGAAGATGTGAATACCATTGTGATAAGTGTGTTGATTATTACATTGTGTGTGATAGTACAAGTGTGGGGAGTAGAGAAACTCTCGGGGAACAAAACCCCGACAGTGTATATGTGAAACTGTGGTGTTGTATTTTGATAAAATATATGTGTATATATATACTGTATAGTGATTCATGAAAGGTATGAAACCGACATAGAACCTAGTGCAGAATAGATTCCCTAGGTAACAACATTAAAGTGAATGGAAATACTGATAGACGAAGTTCTATCCCTTGGAGTATGTTATGATCATGACTAGAATGATTTCAAAGATAGAAAATTGGAAATGAGTGATTTATTGATGCTTGAAAATGAAGTGGGAGGTGGAACTTGATTTGCATGCGATCAAGGGAAGCCGAACACAAATTGGAGTGGAAGGATAGTTCGACATGATGCTTTATCATTAGGGTGAATGACTCTTGAAGCTCCTATAAGTGTGCACAAATAACCACGCTAAAAAAGAAGCAAAGAGCATACTTGGACTTGGAGTTGTGTGGTTTTCAAAAAGGATTTTGAATTGGTATTTATAAAACGTTGATAGATTCTTACAATAATTAAAGTTCTCTAATTAACCTCACAAGAAAAATTTCAAATTTAAGTGATTTTTTTGATCTCCCAAAGGCACTGGGACGGAAGGTGTCCATCGACGACCGGGTTCTGCGGGATCACAGTTGTATATCAAGAATTTTTGATTGCTATACATGCTATGACATGGTGTGTGGTATGTGTAATAAATTATTTGGAACTTTGATTCCTAAGTGTATGCTATTAAGACCTATGAGTCTAATGTGTTGTGTTACATAGACTATGTGTCAAAGACTGTTATGTTATCAAGACCTATGAGTCTAAATGTGTTTGTTATCAAGACCTCATGTGTCTAAAGTTGTTATGTTACCCAAGACCGAGAGTCTAAGGGTTTGTTATGTATGTGTAAGTGTTGTTAAGATACCCAGACCATTGACTCCGAGGTTATCATGTGAATATGTTGTTATGTATGGAGGTGAATGTGTTACCCGGACCATTAATCCGAGGTTGTGATGCAAAGTGTGTTTGGTTGGAAGTTTTATTTCTATAAGTAATCCCCGTATTCTAGTCCAAGATGTGTGGGAAGTGTAAACTTCGAGGACGAAGTTCTTTTAGGGGGGTAGATTGAAATACCCCAAAACTGATATGGGTCTAAATATTAAACTATGGTATGTAAAGGCTAAAAAGTGCTTAGAAACATCAGTGAACAATTTAAACCATAGTAAAATGTAATAAAGCACTAAGATACAGTTTGAGCAAAAAACATGCTTTAAGCTTAGAGTGAACTTGGTTAGGACCCAAAGAGCCTACCAAGACTTAATAATATTCAATTATGATTTAATAAGGCTAATTAAGCCTTAGGACAACTCTGGTAGACAGTAAACCAATAAAACAGGAATATACCTTAAAGTCAATAAGAGCAAAAATGTGCTTTAAGCTTGGGATAAATTTGTATAAGACATAATGGTCATACCTATACCTTTAAATATGTTAATGAACATATTAAATCAATTACTAAAGAAAACCAAGCTTGAAAACAAGTTAAGACACAAAAAGTGCTTTAAGGAGTCTTAAAGCACGTTTTTGAAAAATTGTCTTGTGAATAAGTTTTGAATGGCTAGATGTCCATCATTACTCTTTAATTAACATGTGTACTATATAGTATCACATTTGGAAGTCTATATCAATGGGAAATCAAAAATTTCACATCTATGTGCCTTGTTTTAGTGAATAGTAACTAAAATAAGCTAGTTTGAACATATGTTGTTATAAGTAATTAAATTAGTCAACAAAGACTATTATACCCATAGACTACTAATGGGGGCCGGTTTTTATGAGGTGATTCATCACCTTGTAAGTTAACAAAACAAATAACTAATGATAAAGCAAGTTACTATTTGCTTTATTACATAATATCTTCCAAAAACCAAACTTACCTTCTCATTCTCTTCTTCCTTCTCATTTCACACGGTTCTTCCTCCCCTCATGATCTCTTCTACGGTTTGCAATAGTACCACACCAAACTCCATCTTTGATCTCTTGTAACTCCTAGCTCCATGGTCCAAATTCAATTTCAAGACCACCATTCTTCAATTGGAGCAAGCTCTACACTCCTATCTTTTCAAATCTTCAAAAGCCTCATTTCGGTGCCAAGGAGATTCACCATTGATGGAGCTTGAGCTCACCTTTTAACATATTATTGTTCTCCTTTGCTTCAAGGTAAGGAAACTCAAAGAAAATCCATGTTTCCTCCATGTTTATATGATGTCCGAAAATTCACCTCACAATGGTGTTTTTACCTTGCTTGTTTTAGCTTCATTTGAATCTTCCAAGGGCTAGGAGGAGTCCTCTCTTGATACTTATACAAGCTCTCTTCCAATTCCAAGGTAAATAATTACCTTAATGTGTTAAGACAATACATATAACCTAGGGTTTGTGAATGAGTTTAAGCATGAAGCTTGAATGCTCATTGGTGCTACTTGTATATTGATTAGAACATTGACAAGTAACCAAGTCCTCTTGCCGATTTCCAAACAAGGAAGAACAAGAGTGTTCAAGTAAAAATCTTGAAGAAAAGAGGTAAATGTGCTAACCTAATGTAATTTATTCCTAAGGAAAAGTGAGCTTGATTTGCTTAATAAAATACCTAAGGAGCCAAAGGCAAATGACCTAGAAAATGCTCTCAAGGAAACTATTAAGGGGCATATGTGATGTTGAGTGTATTTGCAGGTTAAAGGCAATATACTATGTGGAAATTCAGTGTTTAAGGTTTATGCAATTTAAGGGCCTAAGAGCCATGTTATTTAAGGGCCTAAGTGCCAAGCAATTTAAGCTTATGCACTATATTGTGATGTAGTGCTAAATGTGTGAAGTTTGTGTATAAAAATGTGTTTGATGGATTATAGGTGTTCTTGAATGTTTAATGGTGAAAACCATGAGTTTTGGAATGATGATGTGCTAAGAGAACCCATGGCAAAATTTGGAAAATGTATAAGGAGTTCTAGGTGTTTTAAATAAGTTTTGGTGAACTAGAAGTGTTGGAAATGCCTAAGCATTTTAAATGAGGAGAAATAATGTCTTAAGATGTTCTAGGTAAACAAAAGGACTTAGACATCAACTAGGGTTTAGGTTGGTAAGAAATGATGCTTGGGAGATGATGTTAAAAAAAAGAGGAGAAAGCATTATGGGCATAGTGGTTATCATAGGCATGAAACACACTTGGAAAACTAAGGAGGAAATCATATAAGTGTTAGGAATTTCGGTTTGAAGTGAGTAAGTGCTTAAGGTGATAGATAATGAGTTTCATGGATGTTGTATGAGGATAAGTGTACCAAATGATGTTAGAAAACATTAGGAGGCCTTAGGAGAAGTTTGGAGTTAAATGGGCAATGGAAAATAAGGGTCTGGAGCAGACCGACCTTGCGACCGAACTTGCCAAGGTCGGTCGAGCCCAGTTTACCCTGCGAGAATTGGTTTCTGGAATGGACTGACCTTGGGGACCGGACTTGCAAGGTCTGTCGGGCTTGTATTTTGTGTACGAATTAAGTTTCTGGAATCGACCGAACATGGGACCGGACTTGGCAAGTTCGGCCGGGCCTGAATTTTCAAAGGGAAGAAACTCTCGGGAATGGACCGAACATGCGACCGAACTTACAAGGTCGGTCGGAGTAGAATTTTTAACGGTAATGTGTTATGGAATGGACCGACCTTGTGTAAGGTCGGTCGGTAAGGTCGGTCAGACCAAAAATATTGTTTAAGGCTATAGGATGATGGGGATTATTAAGTAGTGATGTTATAAGATTGTTAAGGACATGTTAAGTGAGTTATAATGACAATTTGGTGAGGGAAAAGTTGTATCAAAATGTAAAAGTAAAACAAGTTAAAATGTAAAGTTATGTAACTAAGTTAACGGGGAGAAGTTATAAGCATTAGACATTAAATAATCATGCTACCCCGATGTTAATAAAAGTACATGTAATGTTATCATTTGTTCGAGAATTGCTCGAGGAACATAAGTGGACGTGGTAAAGTGGACTCCGGTGACAGGTATGGTTTTCTTGCAACCTGTGTCCTACCGGATTACACCGGCTTGTATTCCAATGTGTTTTTATGTATGTTTACCACGTTGTAAGATTAAACATGTAATGAGTTTACAGTAATTCATTTATGTGGCGTGTTCAACTCCGATACCATCTAACCTCGGAAGTGTTAACCTTAGTTAACTGAGTCTAGGATCACATGAGAGTTCGGTATTCGGAGTAAACAGACCCGAACCATGGGACGTTCTAACCACGGCTATGCGTGTGTTAATTGTGTGATATGTGTATGTGAATGTAGGGACCTCCCTTGTATGTTTAACCCAGTTGTAATACTGTATGATGTGTAGATGTGATAGACTCCATAGTGGGGTTCTAACTAATATCTTAAAGTAAGTATGTACTAACAGTGTTGAGGAATCCGGTTTGGCCGGTCGCGCGTTTGGGAGTGGGTATCCTTCTTAGCCTTACCCTTCTCTCTGTTTGGTTGTTTCCCTCACGGGTTATGATCTCCCATTAGCTTATTCCAAAGCTTAGCTATTCTGACTTAAGATCGGTTTAGGGGGAACATGTGTTTGTGTGGTGTGTTCGGGCCTCAAAACCCGAACCATCTTAACTTAAGTTACTCGTCCGACTATTATGACGGTAATGAGTGTTGTTGTTGTTGTATAACGAGCTTATCATGAGGGTGACATCATTCTCTAGGCTCACCAGTGAATTATCAATGTTTGGGTCGGTTCCTAAGAGAGTCGCTCCCGTTATGTTATGCGTTGTTGTTGAAATGCAATTTCTGTTGCGATGTTATCATGTGCACGTTGAAACGTGAAAGGTGTTGATATGTGTTGTTATGTGATGCATGTTATATGTTGTAAAATGTGGAGTGTGTGGATCATGGATATGAATCCAGTTTGTGATAAGAGGCGTTTAAGGATAACCCGATTAATGGGTAGTTGTCGTCTATTAAGGAAGTAGCTCCATTAAAGGAGAAACACTCTAGGGATAATGAATACCATGAGTGACTTATCAAATAAGGATGCATTATCCGTTTATTGAGCCCATTGAGGCGAAATGTTGTGTGTTGTGTGTTTACAGTTGCATGCATGATTTAAATATAATCAACCACATGCTAAGACGACAATTAGTTGTGCGTGGCCCAGTAGCATGTGGGCTGCGGGATTACCATACCAGCAAAGGTGCTGAGCCCCTTGGGGGCCACCCTTTCTCTTCTTTTCCTATTTCAGGTACAAAGAGCTGGAAGCGTTCGAGAGTAGGACGGGGGGTAGTCGTTGTACATGGGTAATCATTCAAGTTGTATATATACAGTAGGTGTAGTAAGACCGAAATTGTTATCGGCATCAGTTGTAAATACTCGGTACAGTTGGAAGGTATGTGTGTGTTTTGTTGTTAATGGAAAGGGAAAATAATGTGTAGTCGCTCGGGAATCTAGTCCATCAGACCGGTACAATGTTTATGTAATAGCCTTGTAGCCACGTGGGTGGTTAACGGCGTTAACACCAATGAGTTAAGTAATGTGATGAAGTATAATTTCCGCTGCAGATTGTTGTTAGTGTTTGTTTTGGATGGGGTGTTACAGTTCACAACTGGAAATGAAAGATTCGAAACGAAACAAAATGAAGGCTTTATAGTTCATCCCTTTTACATTGACAAAGAAAAGAACTAGCCAACGGAATGTAAAGAAGGTAAGGGTCTAAGCCTCTTCATGAGGAAAATAGTCCTCACCAGGTGAACTCGGGTCTCACTTGTTGCCTCGACGCGGTCCACCATGTTAAGGACCGGTGCCTTGCCCGGCCTCTGGGGGTAGTTCTGTCTCGGCCTCTGCGGATGGCTCTGGGCAGGGCAGCTGGTAGATGGTCCAGCACCTCCTGTGCCACCTCGACCTCCTCCAGTAGTAGTAGCAACTGGGGCTCTAGCAGGGTTCCCGGTGCGTGGCTTGTAGTTCCTGGAATCCGGGTTCAGGAAGCATTCGAAGATCTGTGCCCCTTCTTACCTCAATGGTTGCAGTCCACCAGGTTTCCCTTACAATCCTTGCCCGGGTGGTCCTTCTTGCACCACTTGCAGAAGTACTTTCTCGCAGGTTCGTTCCCCTTAAATGGCTGGGAGCGGAGTGGCTCAGCATTAGTATATGAGGGGACCATGGCCTTCTCGTTCCTCCCCTTGTAGAACTTCCCCTTCCTCTCGTAGTTCTGGGAAAAGTTCCCTCCATTTCCTTTTTCTCCATCCCCCTTCCTCTTGCCTAGCACAGAGTCCTGGTAGGCAATGGTGGTCTCGCAGTCATTTGCGTCATCCGCTAGCTCCTGTGGTGACAATATGTTAGTGGGGAATTGCGTATAAGAAATTCTAAATCGTGTTCCATACCTGTAGGGTCATCCCTCGGGTGGAACCGATCATAGTCATGATCCTGAAGTTCAAGCCGGTGTGGAATTTATCCACCGGATACCTCGGAGCGTAAGCTCCCTCTCCAATAACAGCGAGCAGCTCCACAAATTTATTATAATATTCAGCAACAGAGGAACTCCCTTGCTTCAGCTGCTCGAACTCACTCCTCATCCTCTTCTGCAAGTAGGATGGATAGAACTTGGCTCTCAGGGCCACTAAGAAGGCTGGGAAGCCGAAGTCCACCTGGGCAGTCAGCTCAGCTCTGGCGGTCTGCCACCATCGATGCGCGGGTCCCCAGAGAAAGTAGGCCGCTATGTTGAAGATTCCTACTTGACGGTGCTGAGTCTGCAACTCAAAAGGTGTCGATGGTCTGAGTTCAGAACTGAGGACGAACAGGGGGAAAGAAGGGAAGACCAGAATAGCATAAAGGTAGAACCTTTATTATAATCACGTATAACAATGGTTACACAATCACGTAATGCGAATACCAACCCTCACGTCAAGAACACTATCTTGACATAACTCACACGTAACTTGAGTTCTGAACTCAAGTTACTTACAACGAAATCAGCAGCAAAACTCTCTCTGAATTTACTCTATAATCTCACTATCTAAAATACCCCAAACCTTAATGTGCTAATTAATTATGTAATTATAATTTTCTAGGCTAATAAGTCCTAAGGTCTGGTGAAGAAAGGAAAACTAAAAAGAAAAGGGGAAATGCGTAAAAGTCCCAAAATGTGAAAATACGATTTAATTATTTTAGGTGGGGTACATAACCTCATTAGGGTTATAAATATATTTTTATACCTTAATTACACATTAAGAACATGTGGGAAAAATCCGGAAGAAAACGGATCCAAACAATGCGTTAAAACGCTAACGGAGTCTTAAAGCGCGTTTTTCGAGAAAACCCGAAAACGTGACTTTAAACAGTTAAATGACCCCGTAAAAATAATAGTTGATTATGTAACAATGATTAAACATTAATGGGAGTTTAATAACCATTAAAATTAAAGGAATAAGAAAATTCCGGAAACCGGGTCCTGGTTAGTGAATAGTGCTAAACCGGGTAAATAAACGAGCGTTTTCTGTTAAAAGACGAAAAACGCTTCAGCGTGTTTATATTAGTGGGCCGGTTTCATTAATGTAGACAGCCCACCCACACATGACCAGTTAGCTAATTAATTAAGTCAAGAGAGAGCCAAAATAACAAAGGGCACAAATACCCCTCTCCTCTCTTCCTCCTTTATTTTCTTTTTCCTCTCTCTCTTCCTCTCTTTCCTCTCTTTCTTCCTCCACCGGTTTCCCTTCTCCCTCTCTGTTTTGAACGGCAGTGAGCTCCTCCCTCTTTGTCTTCATGTCCAAGCTTCATACAAGCTCCAATCACAAAAATAATCACATATTCTTCTTCCTCTCATCTTCCTCTATCATCCTCTCTTTTCGGAATTCCAAAAGGATGAAGTTGACCTCCATGGGTTTTCCCCATTTGAAGAGAAAATGGCACCAATGTGAAGCTTGGAGACTCCTTTTCCTTCTAAGGTAAAAATTTCCAAGAAAAAGTCATCTTTCCTTCATCTCTTGGTGTAATCGATTTTTCACCATTGTTGATACCTTGTTTTTCTTCTTGTTCTTGAGCTCCAAATTGACCCTTCAATGGTGGAGTAATTTCCTTCTTGATTCAAGGGTGAGAATCCCTCTTATAAACTTCAAAAAGGTAAACCCTAACTTTGTATTCTAGCCCTTTTATTGAATTGAGATATTCCAAGGGTTTAGATAATTAATTAAGTATGTTTTTGTGTTCTTGGATGTTGGGATGGAGTTGGAAACTCCATACCCTCTTAACCGATTTTGGAGAAGATGAGGAACAAGAGGAGAATTAAAGAGGCTTGTAAAATTGAGGTAAGGAATTCACCTTAAACCTTGTGTATAATTGTTTAAGTGTTTGGGATGGGTAAACAGATTAAAGAACCCAAAATGATGGATTTAAATTTATGTTGAAAATGTGTTTAATTGGTATTGGAGAGGTTTGTGAAGTAATGGTTGAATTGAGGGCCTTAAGAGCCAAATGTTTGGAGGTTGTGTTTATGTTGTGGTTCATTGAGATTATGGTGATTGTATTGTTGTTGATGAGTTTGAGGTTTTGTTATGTGCTGTTAGGACCCTTGTAAGGGTGTGGCTAGACTAAGAATGAGAAGGATGAAAATTGATGATTTGGATGTATAAGGTTTATGGGGAGGTTATGGCAAAATTCTGGTAGAAAATGAGTGTTGATGATGGTTTTATGGATGAGAGAATTTAGGTGTTACTTGGGTTCTTTAGTGTTGAGAGAGTGCAAGAATGATAGCAAAATGGTGCTTGATGATTTGGGATTTCAAGGAAAAGAATGGGTGTTTGTAACTTGTGAAACAAGGATTGAGTATAGGTTTATTAGAAGTGCAATTCTGGGAAGAATTTGCCTCTGTTAGCTGAATTTTGGGTACGTCCGAACTTCCGTCCGGACTTGGAAGTTCGGACATGCCCCGTCGTTTTATAAATTTTCGGAGTTTTAAGTTGTGTCCGAACTTCCGTCCGGACTTGGAAGTTCGGACACTTGAAAAATTTTCCCAGGTTATTTTGCTTCGACTTGTGTCCGACCTTCGATGTCCGGACGCAAGTTCGGACGCGTTAAATGAATTTTCCCCGGTTTTCGTTTCGACTTGTGTCCGACCTTAGACGTCCGGACACAAGTTGACGTGTCGAAAATTTTTCCAGATTTTTGTTCGACTTGTGTCCGACCTTAGATGTCCGGACACAAGTTCGGACGCTTTGAAATTTTCCCCAGAAATTGCTTCAACTTGTGTCCGACCTTGGATGTCCGGACACAAGTTCGGACACAGTGTAATTTTGACCAAAAATCTTGTTTAAGGTTAGGAAATGATAACCAATGATGGGGATTGATAAGTGATGATGTTATCAGGTTATGAAGAATATGTTAAGTGAGTTATAATGACAATTGAGTGGTGAAGAATTGTAATAAAAAAATGTGAAAGTAAAACAAGTTAAAAATGTAAAGTTATAAAACTACTGAACGGGGTTAACCATGGGCGCATTAGTCGTTAAATAATTATATTACCCCGATGTTAATAAAGATGGTTATAATGTTACCAGTTGTTCAAAGGTTTCCAAGGAACATGTGATGGCACATTAGAGTGCACCTTCGGTGACAGGTATGGTTTTCTTGCAACCTGTGTCCTACCGGATTACACCGGCTTGTATGCCAATGTGTTTTTCTGTGTGTTTGCCACCTTGGCAAGATAAAGCATGAAATGAGTTTATAGTAATTCATTATTGTGGCGTAATTAATTCCGATACCGTTTAACCCTAATTATGTGTTAAATAATAGTTACCGACCTTAGGTTCACATAAGAGATCGGTATTCGGAATAAACGTCCCAACCCACGGGAACGTTCTAACTACGGCTATCCGTGCGTTTGTGTATGTTGTGACTATGTGTGATGTATGTGACTTTGTTTTGTGTGTTGTTGTTATCGGATACAGTTATCCATGTTTGTTAAAAAGGGATGTTACTTCCCTTATGTGTCTAACAGAGTTAGTAACACTATGTGATGTATGTATGTGACAAGTTCCATAAAGGAACCATTAACTAATATGTATATGTTATGTATGGTGAGGAATCCGGTCGTTCCGGTCGCGCTATTGTTTGGGAGTTGATGTATATATGAATTAACTCCCATCCTGTTATGTTAGGGTTGTTTTCCTTCATTGGATTTCGACCTCCCATTAGCTTAGCCAAAGCTTACCTACCCAACTTCCAATCGGGTAGGGGAAATCATGTTTAATGTTGGTAGGGTGTTGATGCCTAAGTTCGCTTCGACTCCCTCTTTATTATGTTACGGTTGTTTTTCTTCCTTGAATTACAACCACCCACAAGCTTAACCAAGGCTTACCTACCTCATCATTATTGGAGCTAGGGGAAATTGTGCAAGGTGTGATCGGTCCTATATGAGGCCGCCATACCTAAGTAAAGAAAATGTATGTATGTTGTGCTCGGGCTTATATCACCCCGGCACTCCCTAAGTAAAGTTTATGTTCTCTAAGAAGAATGGAATTAAGTTTGTGTATGTTATTAAGTGAAATGTGTTGTTACGTTGTGTGTGCTAACCTTGTGTTTGTGTTCTGTTAACGGATGTGTGCTTCTAAGCATGATGTATGTGCGTAATGTGTGCATGTTTTAAATAAAATCAATCGCATGCTAAGACGACAATTAGTTGTGCGTGGCCCGGTAGCATGTGGGCTGCGGGATTACCATACCAGCAAAGGTGCTGAGCCCCTTGGGGGCCACCCTTTTCTTCTTTTCCTGTTTCAGGTACAAGGAACTGAAGTCGTTCGAGAGTAGGATGGGGTAGTTGTTCGTATGTGGTAGTCATGTGAAATGTGGGGGTATTGTAGGTGTAGTAAGACCGAAATTGTGTCAGCGTGAGTTAGTAAATACTCGGTACAGTTGTAATGTAAGTGTATAAAGAATGTTGGACATGGAACGGGATTAATGTGTAGTTGCTCGGGAGTTTAGTCCATCAGACCGGTACGATGTATGTATGTTAGCCTTGTTAGCCACGAGGGTGGCTAACGGCGTGTAACACCAAAGAGTTAAGTGATGTTGTGAGTTGAGATTTCCGCTGCGATACGTTATTAAGTGTGTTGTTAGTAGTTGGGGTGTTACAAAAAGTGGTATCAGAGCGAAGTATCGCTCTGATGACTGAATTACCGAGCTTAGGAAGTACCGAGTTAAGAGTTTAGTACTTTGGGTTAAGGGGTGAGTGATAGCGTGAGAAGTACGCCAGTTAGGAAATACCAGTGTGTACTGGGAACCTACAATATCCATCCCGCCCTCCACAAACCCTATTCTATAACTCGGAAAGAACGCCAGAGAGATGAAAGTCCTCTCTTACTCGGGAATACCCGATCTGGCTGTTATTAAATGTCCTTATAAGTACGGAGAACCTGTCACACGGTAGATCCCGAAAGGTGTGAATCCCGAAGACGGTCTCCATTGTAACAATGTCTGCCGCATGAGGTAGCGAAAGGTGAAGAATCTTATGCATGAGAGAATGGAATTTCCGGCAACCTGGGTCGACATGCGAAGCAGTCGAGGACAACCAGCTTGCAAGCACTAACCGTGCAACAGTGGCGAAGAGTGGAGTAGTAGAACCCGAGACGAGTGTCTACGGGACTACAATGTTGACTAACACACCAACGGTACACCAACCGAGCAAGGAACTACAACGTAGTGCGAGGAGGATACAATACTAAGTAAAAAGGGGTCTCCCAGAAGGGGAAACACCCTAGTTGATAGTTATCGGGTGCAAACAGTGAGAAGTACCCAGAAGATTTATTGCTAAGGTTGTAAGATCAAGCAAGGGCCAGCAAGGCCAATGATGTCAGAGCGGGTCAAAGCAGTACCGCAACCGATGTGTATTGAACCAGTAGCCAGTTAGCATGGCGCACTTGCCATGGCAAGTGCTGCTATAACAAGGCGGTACGGAAAATTTTAAACAACTACCGGTACTTAGTAAAGTACCATGAAGTTAAGTGGGATTATCATAACCGTGGAAGGGCTTAATAGCCTGACCTCAATACTTGGAAATACACCAGTCAGCAGGAAGCTAGACTCGGTTAAGGCAAGGAAACGTTGTAAAACCAGGAGAATTTTTCTTTCAACTTCCATTTTAAACCTTTTTCAAAACCAGATTTTCTTTCAAACCCATTTTATTTTAATTCGCCTTTTCTTTAAACCAAACCAGAAGACCTACACGGGCCTCAGTGCCACATGGTAGGTAAGTTTTACCCAGTTACTTTTAAAATAACCGGATGGAAACCGGTAAACCCAAGGGTAACAACCCGAGGAATGGATTGAGTTCATAATAATACAACAGTGGATACATTTCCCTTGATCAAGTTCGGGAAGCATGGAATGCATATTATCACAGGATAATATAAGAGGAGTTGACAACAGAATACTTCACCTAGGCGTATGACGGACACTACGAGTGTACCAACAGTAATGTGGGACGACCGCACTCCGATAGGAGCTTGTGGGCCTGACAAACCTTCTTATGGGGTAGTCGGGTAAGTAGCAATGTATCAGTAGGGTACCCCACATATGTATACGAGTGGAGTCTGGAACACGGGAAGTAGTCGACTCCATACTACGGTCCGAAGTAAAAGTCAGACAAGAGTAATAAACTACCATCGAATGGTTGAAGTAAAGGAACCCAGTTAAGTTAAGAGGACTAAAGGGATTAGTGAGTTATTGCGAGGAAATGTTTAAGAATCTAGAAGTGTGAAGTGCACTGACTAGTAAGTAAAGACATCGCATACGTCTCAAGGATCTGGATGGATGAACACAATAGCCGGAGTAAGTACCCAGCCTATATATGGTGAGGCAGATGCCTACTATGGATATGTTAATGTGCAATGATCGGGATGAGACTCCCGAGATGATCACTAGAGATATCAATCTCACTAAGGATAATATTCAACCCAGCAAAGAACGCGGGGCGAAGTAGAAATTAAACATACCAATGAGTGCAAGCCAGATGAAAAGGCATAACCTAATAACACCCAGGAGTTATCCTTAAAAGGGTGTTTGGGTCAACAATGGTTGAACAAGATATGTGACAGAAACGCAAAGGCTGAAATTAACACCAAGCTTAAACACAAGTCGCTAGAGGGAAGTCTGACATCCTTGAAGGGGCATCCCATGAAAGGAACCGTGATACTACGACCTTGTCATGGAGCCCAATACCAATCTAAACCATGTAATGTGGGTGGACAGCCTACAACGGGCAGAGCTCGAGGCAATAAGGCTTAAAAGCCACAAATCGAATGTGTTAAGAAAATGTTATTGATCACAGAAGTTTACGTTATATAAGTAAGTAAGCGGATAACGAACCACTTAAAGAGTGGGGACACCTCTTGATATTGTGAGACCGCAACAGCGGTAGTTATGTGAACTAAGTTCAGGGAATGTGTTAAGAGTCGACCATGTTGTTACTACCCAAGAATGACTTGAGTAGTCGTCTTACGAAATGAAGTGTTCGTACCAGTTGTGGAGACCGGAAGAGTAATAAGTCAAATAGCAACCACCATAGATGTGGGATGCTTAATGTGTAATGAACAACGCTCAAGGAGCATAAAGATTCGAAGGATAGAGTATTCAAGTCAGTCAGCCGAATAAGTGGCAAAACACAGTGTAATGGCGGAAACTAAAATAATAGTGGATGTAGTGTAAGTTAATTATTACAATGAGTAAGAGCACGGTGCGCAGTAAGCGACCGTTGTATAAGTATTACTAAATAATTGTAGGGCAAATAAGACCAGTGATGAGTAAAACTGAGAGAATACAAGTAAGTGATGATAAAAAACTGGACAGTAAGCCAGTGGTTGGTACTATGTAATAAGGAACACAGTATAAATTCCTATTGCAATCGCATAAGAGACTTACTGTCAAGAGTTTACGCCTCTGCACTCTGTATGACTGAGTGTTTTGGTATTGCCCTTACGCGGTAATGATCGAGTGTGATAGCTAGGAAGTTTGGGTAATGTCAATTGTGATGTAGGAACAAGAATTATGGTGTGATAAAACCGATGCATAAGAGGAGCACGGTTGTACCAATCAAAGGATACTTGATTGGCATAAGTGACTACAGTAACACGATCATTAAATATCGGTATGGAATATACCTCAAGTGTTGGAAATAACCGACAGAGCACTACACAATAGGTAGTAGCTCAAACTCAACCTACAGTAAGTCGGAAGAAATCAAGTAAGTCATTATGGAATACAGTAAATTATCATGGAAGTGGATAGTAAGTCTGTAACTCACCGAGTTCGCTCATGGTAAGTGATACCACGCGTCGGTAGAAAAAACCGTTATTACCAAGATAAAGGTGATAATCGGAGATGTACAATACAGTAAGAATGACGCATGGGGCAAACTAAGCTCTAAAGTTATCTGGAGTTACGCAAGAAACTGAGTGAGCCAGTGATTCAGGTGTTGAATGTGAATAGTGAACATGAGTGAATGGCAATTATTAAGCCTAGAAGTTTCACATGCCAGAATCGAAACTGGTTATGAATTAAATAAGCCCTAAGGAGAATTCTTGGTTAGGGACTAAACCGCCAATATGGCTAAGATCCTCAAACCAGAACACATTGTACAATAAACACCGCGTGGAGATTAAAACACTTCACGACGGTAGAACGTTTGAACCAGTGACTAAGTGATTGATTACGTGGGCGTAATCCCTTTTAAGGGGGGTAGAGTGCAAAACTGTTTAGTGTGTTTTACCGTACAAGTGTACGTGAACTATGTTGTGCATAGCACAAAATAATTTGTTCTGATGATTGGTGCGTATATAATATGAACATGCGCATTCATTCATGGTTTAATTGTGGTAATTGCGCACAGAAGATGCGAATACCATTGTGATAAATGTATGTACCTTGTTAACTGTTATGTGTGAGAGTACAAGTGTAAGGGAGTAATAAACTCCCGGGGAACTAAAACCCCGACTATGTATGTTCATATAATACTAAAGGTA
Source organism: Limonium bicolor (assembly GCA_023374045.1). Taxonomy (NCBI): domain Eukaryota; kingdom Viridiplantae; phylum Streptophyta; class Magnoliopsida; order Caryophyllales; family Plumbaginaceae; genus Limonium; species Limonium bicolor. The sequence continues at coordinate 235,841,028 of CM041776.1, forward strand.
AAACCGTGTATTGTATTTTGATAAAAGAATATATATATATATATAGTATTGTGATTTATGAGGAGGTATCACACCGACATAGAACCTAGTGAGAATTAAATTCCCTAGGTAACTTGGATTAAGTGGAATCTGGATGATGATTGATAGACGGAGTTCTATCCCTTGGAGATGTGATGATTATGACTAGATGGATTAAAAAGATAAAAAATGGTATATGCTTGAATTAGTTGTTGTTTGAAAATGAAGTGGGATGTGAAACTTGATTATCATGAGATCAAGGGAAGCCGAACGCAAATTGGGGTGGAAAGATAGTTCAACTCTGATGCTGATCACATTAGGGTTGGATGATTCTTGAAACTCCTTATAAGTGGTCACAAATAATCACATCAAGAATAAGATGCAGTTAACAATAATTGGACTTGGAGTTGTATGGTGTTTTCAAAAGAATTTTAAATTGGGTTTCAAATTTTCAATTGGTATTTTCAAGACTTCAATTAGTATTTTAAGATTCTTAAGTGGTATTTTCAAAGGAAGGGCTACCTTTATGTGACCTTGTAAAGGAATTTCAAGTAGTATCCTTCCAATAAAGGATTTCGTAATACTTAACCTCACATAGAGTATTTTCGTATTACTTGCTCACGAGCTGAGGACGTAAGAGCCTTTGTCTTCGGACCGGTGACATGAGAAGTATATTTTAAAGATGTATGCAATTGTTTTGATCTCCCAAAGGAACAGGGACCAGAGTGTCCATCGCGACTGGTTCTGCGGGATCACAGTGTATATGTACTCAGCATGGGTCTCGAACCCATGAAGAGATGGAAAAAAGGAATTTCTGGTTAATATACATGCTATGACATGTTGTGTGGTATGTGTAATAATTATTATTTTGACCTTGAGTCCTAATGTGGTTAAGTTCCGGAAGTGTTATGTTATCAAGACCTATGTGTCTAAAGGATGTGGTGTTATCAAGACCTACGGGTCTAAATGTTGTTATGTTACCCAGACCAAGAGTCTAAGGGTTGTTACGTATGTGCAAATGTTGTTAAGGTACCCGGACCATTAAGTCCGAGGATACTATGTAAGTAGGTTATGTCATGTTATGTATGTATGGATGTGTTACCCGGACCGTTAAGTCCGAGGTTGTGATGTAAAGTATGTTTGTTATGGAAGTTTATGTTGCAAGTAATCCCTGTGTTCTAATTCAAATGACGCTAGGGAAGTGTGAACTCCGAGGACGAAGTTCTTTTAAGGGGGGTAGATTGAAATACCCCAAACCTTAATGTGCTAATTAATTATGTAATTATAATTTTCTAAGGCTAATTAAGTCCTTAAGGTCATTGGTGAAGAAAGGAAAACCAAAAAGAAAAGGGAAATGCGTAAAAGTCCCAAAATGTGAAAATACGTATTTAATTATTTTAGGTGGTAAATAACCTTCATTAGGGTTATAAATATATTTTTATACCTTAATTACACATTAAGAACATGTGGGAAAAATTCCGGAAGAAAACGGATCCAAGCAATGCGTTAAAACGCTAACGGAGTCTTAAAGCGCGTTTTTCGAGAAAACCCGAAAACGTGACTTTAAACAGTTAAATGACCCCGTAAAAATAATAGTTGATTATGTAACAATGATTAAACATTAATGGGAGTTTAATAACCATTAAAATTAAAGGAATAAGAAAATTCCGGAAACCGGGTCCTGGTTAGTGAATAGTGCTAAACCGGGTAAATAAACGAGCGTTTTCTGTTAAAAGACTGAAATACCCCAAACCTTGGTATGTTGTGTAAATGTTAAACTATGGTATTTAAAGGCTAAAAAGTGCCTTAGAAACATAAATGAACCATTTAAACCATGGTAAAACACAATAAACACTAAGACACGGTTTGAGCAAAAACATGCTCTAAGCTTGGAGTGAACTTGGCTAGGACCCAAAGAGCCTACCAAGACTTGATAATGTTTAATTATGACTTTATAAGGCTAATTAAGTCCTTAGGAAACTTTGGTAGACAATGAAACCAAACAAAACACAAATAAATACCTTAAGGTCAATATGGGCTAAAATGTGCTCTAAGCTTGGGATAAATGTGTATAGACCTAATGGTCATACCTATGCCTTATTTATATGTTAATGAACATATTAATCAATTACTAAATAAACCAAGCTTGAAAACAAGTTAAAACGCAAAATGTGCTTTAAGGAGTCTTAAAGCACGTTTTTGAAAAATTGTCTTGTAAATGAGTTTTGAATGGCTAAATGTCCATCATTACTCTTTAATTAACATGTGTACTATATAGTATCACATTTGGAAGTCTATATCCATGGGAAATCAAAAATTTCACTTCTAGTGCCTTGTTTTTGTGAATAGTGATTTTTATAAGCTAGTTTGTAACATATGTTACTATAAGTGAGACAATTGATTAATAAAGTCTAAAATACCCCTAGGTACTATTGGGGGCCGGTTTTAAGTGTGGTGACTCACCACCCTTGTTAACATGCTAAGGAAATAAAGAATGACTAACTTAAGTACTATTTGCTTTTTAAGTACAAATATCTTCCAAAAAGCAAAACTTATCTCATTCTTTCATTCCTTCTTCATTTCCCCACGTATCCAAGCTCTCTTCTACCTCTCTTCTCTCTGTTCTCACGTTCATACAGCACCACCACCATGGAAGTCCACCTTTGAACCCTTGTAAAACATAGCTCACTTAACCAAATCAAAAACAAACACCACCATCTCTTCCCTCATCAAGCTCTTCATTCCTATCTTCTCAAAATTTCAAGATCACCATTTCGGTGCCATGGAGTTCCACCATTGATGGAGCTTGAGCTTGTCTTTCCACATATTATTGATCTCCTTTGCTTCTAGGTAAGGAATCTCAAAGAAAATCAAGTTTCCTCCATGTTTTGTCATTGACCGAAAATATTCATTGATGGAGCTCCTTGTGTTGCTTTGTTCTAGCTCCATTTGAATCTTTCAAGGACTAGGTGGAGTCCTCTCTTCATAGATATTCAAACACCCTTCAAAGATTAAGGTAAACAACTACATTAATGTTTTGAAATAATGTAAACCTAGGGTTTACAATGAGATGGAGCTTAAAGCTTGAATACTCATTATGTTGTTTGTATAATGTTTAGTAGTTGGCAAGGAACCAATGCCTTACCGGTTTTGTAAGGAAACAGAAAGAAATTTGGGGAAAAGAGGTAAATATGCTATCTTAATGTGGTTTAAATGCCTTAGGAAAATGAGCTTGATTTGCTTAATAATACCTAAGGAGCCAATGGTGAATGAGCTAGTAAAATGCTCTCAAGGAGTTTATTAAGGGCATATGTATTGTTGGGTGTATTTGCAGGTCAAAGGCATTACTTATGTGGGAAATTCAGTGTTTAAGGTTTATGCAGTTTAAGGGCCTAAGAGCCATGTTGTTTAACGGCCTAAGTGCCAAGCAATTTAAGTTATGCACTATATTGTGATGTAGTGCTAAATGTGTGAAGTCTTGTGTATAAAAATGTGTTTGATGGATTTTAGGTGTTCTTGAATGAAATAAGGTAAAAACCTAAGTGGTTGGATTGAGTATATACAAGAGAAGCTATGGCCAATTTGGGAAAATGTGTAAGAAGATCTAAGTGTTTTAAATGGTTTTGATGAACTAGGAAGTGTTAAAGGTGAATAAATGTTTACTTGAGAAGAACAAGTATTAAGGTGATTTAGAGTGATGCAAGGATTTAGGTGTTATCTTGGAAGTTCTAGGAATTCAATGTATGTTTTGAGAATGTATTAAAGTCTTGAAGAAGTTTGTTTAAGGTTTAGGTTATGTGATGTGCAAGGTGGGAATATGTATAGATAAGGTTTTGAGAAAGGAACTTTAAGGAGTTGTGAAAGAGAAGATTTGGTTAGTAAGAGAAGATGCTTGGGAGATGATGTTATGATGGTGAGGAAACACTTTGGTATAAAGGTTATTAAGGATGAAACACCACTTGTAAAACTAGGAGAAAACATTGTAAGTGTTAGAAATTTTGTGAAGATATAAGTAAAGGTTTAAGGAATTAGAAAAGAGTTTTATGAGTGTTTAAGGATATCTTAAGGTGTGTTTGAAGTGCCCAAATGAGGTTAGGGTATACTAGGATATATGGGGGTGAAGTTTGGAGTTGAATGTAAAAAGGAAAACAAGATCTGGGGCAGACCGGACTTGCGACCGGACTTGCAAGTTCGGTCGGGCCCAGTTTACCCTGCGAGAATTAGTTTCTGGAATGGACCGGACATAGGACCGGACTTACAAGGTCGGTCGGAGTAGAAAATTTTGGCGGAAATGTGTTCTGGAATCGACCGGACATGGACAAGTCCGGTCGGCAAGTCCGGTCGGACCAAAAACATGGTTTAAGGTTATGAAATGATATGTAATGATGGGGATTGATAGGTAATGATGTTATAAGGTTGTTAAGGACATGTTAGGTGAGTTTTAAATGGCAATTAAGTGGGTGAAAAGTTGTATCAAAATGTAAAAGTAAAACAAGTTAAAATGTAAAGTTATGTAACTAAGTTAACGGGGAAAGTTAAGCATTAGACATTAAATAATCAAGCAAACCCCGATGTTAATAAAAACACATGTGATGTTATCAGTTGTTCGAGAATTGCTCGAGGAACATAAGTGGACGTGGTAGAGTGGACTCCGGTGACAGGTATGGTTTTCTTGCAACCTGTGTCCTACCGGATTACACCGGCTTGTATGCCAATATGTTTTTCTGAGTGTTTGCCACCTTGTAAGATCAAAACATGTAATGAGTTTATAGTAATTCATTTATGTGGCGAATTTGGCCTCCGATACCATTTAACCTCAAATATGTGTTAAACCTTAGCTAACCAAAACTAGGAACACATGAGTGATCGGTATTCGGAGTTGACGGCCCAAACCTTGGGAACGTGCTAACACGGCTATGTGTGAGTTAGTTGGATATTGTTGTTGTATGCAAGTGTGTGAACCTCCCTTGTGTGCTTAACTCGGTTATGATACCGTATGGTGTGTGGGTGGTAGGCTCCATAATGGATCTCTAACTACTTATTTATAAGTGTATATGTACTAATGGGGGTGAGGAGTCCGGTTGTTCCGGCCACGCGTGTGATGGACGGGAGTCGATGTCATATCCGGTTCGGCTCTCTTGGTGTATGTATAGGTTGTATTCCAATTTGGTTTCCACCTTCCCTTAGCTTATCCAAAGCTAATTACTGACTCACGTCGGGCCACAGGGGCATACGAATGTTATTTCGGTGTGCTTGGGATTACTATATCCGACACACCTTGGGTTTAAGTTAACCGTTCGATATAACTGGACGGTAACGAGGTTGGTAACGAGCTTAGCATGAGATTGACAACAATCTCTAGGCTCACTATATATATACTAACTATGGTGGAAGGTTCCTTGTGTGAACCGATCTTATGGTGTTTGTGTTGATATTGTGCTAGGCAATTTCCCTTCCTATGCTATGATATGTATACGTTAGGTGCCTAAAATGAATACGATGTTATCAGGTGTGCGCCGAAACAAGAAAGGTTTGGTTATGTTCGTTATGTGAGGAATGAGATGTGTTGCAGGATATGGAGTATGTGGATCATGGAAATGAATCCCAGTTATGACAAGAGGCGTTTAAGGATAACCCGATTAGTGGGTACGTGTCGTTCATTAAGGAAGTAGCTCCGTTTAGAGGAGAGCCACTCTAGGGTTTAAGGAATCATTGAATGGTTTGTTAAGTGTGGATGTGTTGGTTATAGGTTGAGCCCATTGAGGCGAAATGTTATGTGTTGTATGTTTATGGCTTGTATGCATGATTTAAATATAATCAACTGCATGTTAAGACGACAATTAGTTGTGCGTGGCCCGGTAGCATGTGGGCTGCGGGATTACCATACCAGCAAAGGTGCTGAGCCCCTCGGGGGCCACCCCTTTCTCTTCTTTTCCTATTTCAGGTGCGGAGAGCTGGAAGCCGTTCGAGAGTAGGACGGGGTAGTCATTGTACTTGGGTATTCATTTAAGTGTATTTACAGTAGGTGTAGTAAGACCGATATTGTTGTCGGCATCAGTTTATAAATACTCGGTACAGTGGGAATGCATGTATTCTATAAATGTTGAAAATGGAATGAGGATTGTATTGTGTAGTTGCTCGGGAATCTAGTCCATCAGACCGATACAAAGTACATGTATTAGCCTTGTTAGCCACGTGGGTGGTTAACGGCGTGTAACACCATTGAAATAAGTATATGATGAGTTGAGTTTCCGCTGCAGATTGTTGTTATGTGTTTGTTGTTGGATGGGGTGTTACAAAAAGTGGTATCAGAGCGAAGTATCGCTCTGATGACTGAATTACCGAGCTTAGGAAGTACCGAGTTAGGATTTAAGTACTTTGGGTTAAGGGTTGAGTGATAGCGTGAGAGATACGCTAGTAAGGAACTACCAGTGAATACTGGAAACCTACTATATCCATCCCACCCTCCACAATCCCTGTTATATAACTTGGGAAACAACGCCAGAGATGGAAGTCCACTCTCATACTCGGGAATACCCGATCTGGCTGTTATTAAATACCTTTAGGGTACGGAGAACCTGTCATACGGTAGATCCCGAAAACTGGGAATCCCGGAGACGGTCCCCATCTAAACAGTGTTAACCGCATTTCATAGCGAAGAGCGAAGAATCAGTGTACAGAAGAATAGAATTTCCGGCAACCTGGGTCGACATGCTGAGCAGTCGAGAACAACCAGCTTGCAACGCACCAACCGTGCAACAGGCAAGAAATGGATTAATAAAACCCGAGACGAGTGTCTACGGGACCACAGTTGATAAATAATACACCAACGGTATATCAACCGACAAAGGAACTACAACGTAGTGCCCAAACAAGAGACAAGTCTCAGCAACCACGACAAGTACGTGGAACGGGCTACAAGAGGATACAATATTAAGTAAAAGGGGTCTCCCAGAATGGGAAACACCCTAGTTGATAATTATCATGCGAAGACTGTGAGAAGTCACCTAGAGGAGTTATTATCAAGACAGTAAGATCAGTGAGGGCAAATAAGGCCACTGATGACAATATGGGTCAAAACAATACCACAATCGGTATGTGTTAAACCGATAGTCAGTTGGCATGGCGCACTTGCTATAGCAAGTGCTGCTATAACAGGGCTGTTCGGGAAATTTATAACCACTACAAGTACTTGGTAAAGTACCATAAGGTTAAATGTGATCGTTATAACAGTGGAAGGGCCTGTTAGCCTAACCTCTGCAATTGGAAACACACCAGTCAGCAAGAAGCTAGACTTGGCTAAGGTAAGAAGATGTTGTGAAACCATGAAAATTTTCTTTCAAACCCAAATTTATCCAAACCCTTTCTTTTCAAAACCAGATTTTCTTTCAAACCAACACTTCTTTCCAACCTTCTTTTAAACCAAACCAGTGAAACCAGGGGCAATTGACAAGGATACAACAGTGGATAAACCTTCCCTCGATTAAGTTCGGGAAGCAAGGAATGAATATTGTCACGGGACAATATAAGGGAGTTGACAATAGAATACTTCACCTAGGCGGGTGACGGACACTACAAGTGTACCAACTGTGTTGTGGGACGACCGCACTCCGATAGGAGCATGTGGGCCTGACAGACCTACTTATAGGTTAGTTGGGTAAGTAGTAATGTATCAGTATGATACCCCATATATGTATACGAGTAGAGTCCGAAACACGGGAAGTAGTCGACTCCGTCTACGGTCAGCAGTATAAATCAAACGAGAGCTGGAGATTACAAGGAATGGTTGAAGTTAAGGAACTCAGTTAAGTTAACGAAACTAAAGGAATTAGTGAATTCCTTTCAAGGAAATGTTTAAGAGTCAGGAGGTGCGAAGTGCACTAACTGAATGTAAAGACAGCTTATATGACTTAAGGATCCCCAGGGATTAACATGATAGCTGGAAAGCAGGGCAAGGCAGATGCCTAGTGTGGACACAGTAAAGTGCAATGGACGGGATGAAATTCCCAGAATGAGTACCTACATTATTAGGAAATGACGACCTTCACAGAAGAAAATAATAACCAGTGAAGAACGCAAACGGCGTGGCTAACTGAATATACCAGTAGCAACACCCAGGAGCAATCCTTAAAGGGTGTTCGCATCAATAATTGTTGCACAAAATGACATGACAGAAACACAAGGGTTGAAATTAACACCCAGTTTAGACATAAGTTGTCAGGAGACGGACTGACAAACCTAAGGGGCATCCCATGAAAGGAAACGGAATGCAACGACCTTGTCATGGAGCCCACTACAACCTCTAAACATGTAATGTTGTACAGAGAAGTACATATGTGTGGACAGCCTACAATGAGCCCAGCTCAAGGCAAATAAGGCTTATAAGCCATAAGCAAGATATGTTATATAAATTGATTGATTGTAGAAGTTTATGTTGTATAAGTGGATAAGTGGTAAGCGAACCACTGCATTAAGAGTGGGGATGCCTCTCGATATTGTGAGACCGCAGAAGCGGTAGTTATGTGAATCAAGTTCAAGAAATATGTGGAGGATGGACCACGTTGTTTTACCCCAGGGTGATTTGAATAAATAACACGAAAGGAAGTGCTCGTACCAGTTGTGTACACAGGAAGAGTAATAAGCCTGATAGCAATCACCATAGGTGTGTGAAGCTAAATGTGTAGCGAACAACGCTCAAGAAAACATAAAGACTCAAAAAATATATATAAAAATATAGTATATTCAAAAATCAGCCAAATAAGTGGCCAGATAAACCCAGCGTAATAGCGGAAGCTAATATAATAGCGGATACAGTATAAGTTGATGCTATATAATGAAAGAGGATACGGTGTGCAATAAGCGACCGTTGTATAAGTATTGCTAGTGATGGTATGACAAATAAGCAGAGTTGTGAGTTAACCCCAGTGGAGATACAACAGTAAATGATAGCAAACGAACCGAACAGTAAACCGGTGACAAGTATTATGTGATGAGAATTTCAGTAAAACACAGTGTAAATTCCTATCGCAATCGCATGAGAGATTTACTGTCAAGAGTTTACGCCTCTGCACTCTGTATGACTGAGTGTTTTGGTATTGCACTTGAGCAGTAATGATCAGTGGGATAGCTAGGGATCAGAAGCATGGTAATTATGGAGGAATAATGTTATAATGGCCGATGCATAGGAAATGCAAGGCCGCACCAATAAAAGAGTACCTGTACAAAACCAAATGTGGAGACATGATTAACAGTAAGTGACTACGGTAGCACTAACTGCCAAATATCGGTATGGAATATACCCCAAATGTTGTAAATAGATGAGAGAGCACTACACACTAGGTAGTAGCTCAATCTCAACCGACAGTAAGTCGGTAGAAGCAAGTCAATCATTGTGAATTACATAGTAGTTTACGCTGTAAGCTATTGGAGAAGTGGATGGAAAATCGTGAAACTCACCGAATTCGCTCAGGGTAAGAGATACCATGCGTCGGTTGAGAAACCATTCTTCCCAAGATAAGGGTAATACATTGGAGATGTACAATACATTAACAGTAACGAATGGGGCAAACTAGCTCTATAATTATCAGGGTTGCGCAACAGAGGCCAGTGAGCCCATGCGTCAGGTACCGGGTATACATTGTGAATATGAATGGATGGCTAGTTATCAATGCCTAAAAGCCTCACAGGCCAGGACCGAAACCGGTTATGAGTTACAACTCCAATGCGAATTCTTGGTTTAGGGACTAAACCGCCAATATGGTTAAGATCCTCTAATCAGAATCCATTGTGTAATAGACCGCGTGGAAGTTAAACACTTCACGACGGCAGAACATTTTAAGCTAGTGCTCAGTGATTGACTGGGCGTAATCCCTTTTAAGGGGGGTAGAGCGCAAACAACTAGTGTGTTTTACCGTACAAGTGTACGTGAATGGGGTTGTGCATAGCACAAAATGATTGTTATGATGGTTGGCGCGCGTGGTTATATAACATACGCATTTGATTGTGGGTAAGTTAAATGTGGTAATTGCGCACAGAAGAGGCGAATACCATTGTGGGATAGGTGTTTATTGGTAACAGTGGTGGTGTGTGAGAGTACAAGTGGAAGGAGTAAGAAACTCACGGGGGAACTAAAACCCCGATGGTGCATAATGTAAACCATCATGTATGTATTTTGATAAAGATATATGATATATATACATGTTGTGATTTATGAAGGGTTATGAGACCGACATAGAACCTAGTGAGAATTAAATTCCCTAGGTAACTTGAATTAAGTTGGATTTGGATGATGATTGATAGACGGAGTTCTATCCCTTGGAGATGTTATGATTATGACTAGAAGGATTCAAAGATAGAAAATGGGATATGCTTGAATTAGTTGTTGGTTGAAAAAGAAGTGGGAGGTGAAACTTGATTATCATGAGATCAAGGGAAGCCGAACACAAATTGGGGTGGAAAGATAGTTCAACACTGATGCTGATCACATCAGGGTTGGATGACTCTTGAAGCTCCCTGTAAGTGGTCACAAACAACCACGTTAAGAAAGATGCAAAGAGCATAAACTGGACTTGGAGTTGTGTTGTGTTTTCAAAAAGGATTTTCAATGAGTATTTCCAAAACAGACGAGTAATATTTTGAATAAAGGATTCTTATATACTTAACCTAGTAAAGAATATTTTTGTAGTACTTGCTCACGAGCTGAGGACGTATGAGCCTTTGTCTTCGGACCGGTGACATGAGAAGTATATATGTTAAAAATTAAGTGAATGTTTTGACCTCCCAAAGGAACGGGGACCAGAAGGTGTCCATCGCGACCGGGTTCTGCGGGATCACAGTGTATATGTACTCAACGTGGGATTCGAACCCATGGAGAGATGGAAAAGGTATTTCTGTTGGATATACATGCTATGACATGTTGTTTGGTATGTGTGATAAAGGTTATTTGACTTTGATCTCCTAAAGTGTATGCTATCAAGACCTATGAGTCTAAATGTGTTGTGTTACATAGACCTATGTCTAAATGTGGTTATGTCACCCAGACCTAAGAGTCTGAGGGATATGGTATAAGTGCGAGTGTGGTGAAGGTACCCGGACCATTAAGTCCGAGGTTACCATGAGAATATGATATTTTATGTATAATGTGGATATGTTGCCCGGACCATTAAGTCCGAGGTTGGATGTAAAGGATGGTTGGTAATGGAAGTTTTATGGCTATAAGTAATTCCCGTATTCTAATCCAATGATGCGAGGAAATGTGAACTTCGAGGACGAAGTTCTTTTAAGGGGGGTAGATTGAAATACCCCAAACCTTGGTATGTTGTGTAAATGTTAAACTATGGTATTTAAAGGCTAAAAAGTGCCTTAGAAACATAAATGAACCATTTAAACCATAGTTAAAACACGATAAAACACTAAGACACGGTTTGAGCAAAAACATGCTCTAAGCTTGGAGTGAACTTGGCTAGGACCCAAAGAGCCTACCAAGACTTGATAATGTTTAATTATGACTTTATAAGGCTAATTAAGTCCTTAGGAAACTTTGGTAGCCAATGAAACCAAACAAAACACAAATAAATACCTTAAGGTCAATATGGGCTAAAATGTGCTCTAAGCTTGGGATAAATGTGTATAAGACCTAATGGTCATACCTATGCCTTATTTATATGTTAATGAACATATTAAATCAATTACTAAAGAAAACCAAGCTTGAAAACAAGTTAAAACGCAAAATGTGCTTTAAGGAGTCTTAAAGCACGTTTTTGAAAAATTGTCTTGTAAATGAGTTTGAATGGCTAAATGTCCATCATTACTCTTTAATTAACATGTGTACTATAGTATCACATTTGGAAGTCTATATCCATGGGAAATCAAAAATTTCACTTCTATGTGCCTGTTTTTGTGAATAGTGATTTTTATAAGCTAGTTTGTAACATATGTTACTATAAGTGAGACAATTGATTAATAAAGTCTAAAATACCCCTAGGTACTATTGGGGGCCGGTTTTAAGGTGTGGTGACCACCCTTGTTAACATGCTAAGGAAATAAAGAATGACTAACTTAAGTACTATTTGCTTTTAAGTACAAATATCTTCCAAAAAGCAAAACTTATCTCATTCTTTCTTCCTTCTCATTTCCCCACGTATCCAAGCTCTCTTCTACTCTCTCTCTGTTCTCACGTTCATACAGCACCACCACCATGGAAGTCCACCTTTGAACCCTTGTAAAACATAGCTCACTTAACCAAATCAAAAACAAACACCACCATTCTCTTCCTCTCATCAAGCTCTTCATTCCTATCTTCTCAAAATTTCAAGATCACCATTTCGGTGCCATGGAGTTCCACCATTGATGGAGCTTGAGCTTGTCTTTCCACATATTATTGATCTCCTTTGCTTCTAGGTAAGGAATCTCAAAGAAAGAAAAATCAAGTTTCCTCCATGTTTTGTCATTGACCGAAAATATTCATTGATGGAGCTCCTTGTGTTGCTTTGTTCTAGCTCCATTTGAATCTTTCAAGGACTAGGTGGAGTCCTCTCTTCATAGATATTCAAACACCCTTCAAAGATTAAGGTAAAACAACTACATTAATGTTTTGAAATAATGTAAACCTAGGGTTTACAATGAGATGGAGCTTAAAGCTTGAATACTCATTATGTTGTTTGTATAATGTTTAGTAGTTGGCAAGGAACCAAATGCCTTACCGGTTTTGTAAGGAAACAAGAAAGAAATTTGGGAGGAAAAAGAGGTAAATATGCTATCTTAATGTGGTTTAAATGCCTTAGGAAAATGAGCTTGATTTGCTTAATAAAATACCTAAGGAGCCAATGGTGAATGAGCTAGTAAAATGCTCTCAAGGAGTTTATTAAGGGCATATGTATTGTTGGGTGTATTTGCAGGTCAAAGGCATACTTATGTGGGAAATTCAGTGTTTAAGGTTTATGCAGTTTAAGGGCCTAAGAGCCATGTTGTTTAAGGGCCTAAGTGCCAAGCAATTTAAGTTATGCACTATATTGTGATGTAGTGCTAAATGTGTGAAGTCTTGTGTATAAAAATGTGTTTGATGGATTTTAGGTGTTCTTGAATGAAATAAGGTAAAAACCTAAGTGGTTGGATGTGAGTATATACAAGAGAAGCTATGGCCAAATTTGGGAAAATGTGTAAGAAGATCTAAGTGTTTTAAATGGTTTTGATGAACTAGGAAGTGTTAAAGGTGAATAAATGTTTACTTGAGAAGAAAACAAGTATTAAGGTGATTTAGAGTGATGCAAGGATTTAGGTGTTATCTTGGAAGTTCTAGGAATTCAATGTGGTTTTGAGAATGTATTAAAGTCTTGAAGAAGTTTGTTTAAGGTTTAGGTTATGTGATGTGCAAGGTGGGAATAATGTATAGATAAGGTTTTGAGAAAGGAACTTTAAGGAGTTGTGAAAGAGAAGATTTGGTTAGTAAGAGAAGATGCTTGGGAGATGATGTTATGATGGTGAGGAGGAAACACTTTGGTATAAAGGTTATTAAGGATGAAACACCACTTGTAAAACTAGGAGAAAACATTGTAAGTGTTAGAAATTTTGTGAAGATATAAGTAAAGGTTTAAGGAATTAGAAAAAGAGTTTTGTGAGTGTTTAAGGATATCTTAAGGTGTGTTTGAAGTGCCCAAATGAGGTTAGGGTTATACTAGGATATATGGGGTGAAGTTTGGAGTTGAATGTAAAAAGGAAAACAAAGATCTGGGGCAGACCGGACTTGCGACCGGACTTGCAAGTTCGGTCGGGCCCAGTTACCCTGCGAGAATTAGTTTCTGGAATGGACCGGACATAGGACCGGACTTACAAGGTCGGTCGGAGTAGAAAATTTTGGCGGAAATGTGTTCTGGAATCGACCGGACATGGACAAGTCCGGTCGGCAAGTCGGTCGGACCAAAAACATGGTTTAAGGTTATGAAATGATATGTAATGATGGGGATTGATAGGTAATGATGTATAAGGTTGTTAAGGACATGTTAGGTGAGTTTTAAATGGCAATTAAGTGGGTGAAAAGTTGTATCAAAATGTAAAAGTAAAACAAGTTAAAATGTAAAGTTATGTAACTAAGTTAACGGGGAAAGTTAAGCATTAGACATTAAATAATCAAGCAAACCCCGATGTTAATAAAAAAACACATGTGATGTTATCAGTTGTTCGAGAATTGCTCGAGGAACATAAGTGGACGTGGTAGAGTGGACTCCGGTGACAGGTATGGTTTTCTTGCAACCTGTGTCCTACCGGATTACACCGGCTTGTATGCCAATATGTTTTTCTGATGTTTGCCACTTGTAAGATCAAAACATGTAATGAGTTTATAGTAATTCATTTATGTGGCGAATTTGGCCTCCGATACCATTTAACCTCAAATATGTGTTAAACCTTAGCTAACCAAAACTAGGAACACATGAGTGATCGGTATCGGAGTTGACGGCCCAAACCTTGGGAACGTGCTAACCACGGCTATGTGTGAGTTAGTTGGATATTGTTGTTGTATGCAAGTGTGTGAACCTCCCTTGTGTGCTTAACTCGGTTATGATACCGTATGGTGTGTGGATGTGGTAGGCTCCATAATGGATCTCTAACTACTTATTTATAAGTGTATTGTACTAAGGGGGGTGAGGAGTCCGGTTGTTCCGGCCACGCGTGTGATGGACGGGAGTCGATGTCATATCCGGTTCGGCTCTCTTGGTGTATGTATAGGTTGTATTCCAATTTGGTTTCCACCTTCCTTAGCTTATCCAAAGCTAATTACTGACTCACGTCGGGCCACAGGGGCATACGAATGTTATTTCGGTGTGTTGGGATTACTATATCGACACACCTTGGGTTTAAGTTAACCGTTCGATATAACTGGACGGTAACGAGGTTGGTAACGAGCTTAGCATGAGATTGACAACAATCTCTAGGCTCACTATATATATACTAACTATGGTGGAAGGTTCCTTGTGTGAACCGATCTTATGGTGTTTGTGTTGATATTGTGCTAGGCAATTTCCCTTCCTATGCTATGATATGTATACGTTAGGTGCCTAAAATGAATACGATGTTATCAGGTGTGCGCCGAAACAAGAAAGGTTTGGTTATGTTCGTTATGTGAGGAATGAGATGTGTTGAGGATATGGAGTATGTGGATCATGGAAATGAATCCCAGTTATGACAAGAGGCGTTTAAGGATAACCCGATTAGTGGGTACGTGTCGTTCATTAAGGAAGTAGCTCCGTTTAGAGGAGAGCCACTCTAGGGTTTAAGGAATCATTGAATGGTTTGTTAAGTGTGGATGTGTTGGTTATAGGTTGAGCCCATTGAGGCGAAATGTTATGTGTTGTATGTTTATGGCTTGTATGCATGATTTAAATATAATCAACTGCATGTTAAGACGACAATTAGTTGTGCGTGGCCCGGTAGCATGTGGGCTGCGGGATTACCATACCAGCAAAGGTGCTGAGCCCCTCGGGGGCCACCCTTTCTCTTCTTTTCCTATTTCAGGTACGGAGAGCTGGAAGCCGTTCGAGAGTAGGACGGGGTAGTCATTGTACTTGGGTATTCATTTAAGTGTATTTATACAGTAGGTGTAGTAAGACCGATATTGTTGTCGGCATCAGTTTATAAATACTCGGTACAGTGGGAATGCATGTATTCTATAAATGTTGAAAATGGAATGAGGATTGTATTGTGTAGTTGCTCGGGAATCTAGTCCATCAGACCGATACAAAGTACATGTATTAGCCTTGTTAGCCACGTGGGTGGTTAACGGCGTGTAACACCATTGAAATAAGTAATATGATGAGTTGAGTTTCCGCTGCAGATTGTTGTTATGTGTTTGTTGTTGGATGGGGTGTTACAAAGACGAAAAAGCTTCAGCGTGTTTTATATGGGCCGGTTTCATTAATGTAGACAGCCACCCACACATGACCAGTTAGCTAATTAATTAAGTCAAGAGAGCCAAAATAACAAAGGGCACAAATACCCCTCCCTCTCTTCTCCTCTTTATTTTTCTTTTCCTCTCTCTCTCTCCTCTCTTCCTCTCTTTCTTCATCCACCGGTTTCCCTTCTCCTCTCTTTTTGAACGGCAGTGAGCTCCTCCCATGGCTCCTCCCTCTTTTGTCTTTATGTCCAAGCTTAATACAAGCTCCAATCACAAAAATAATCACATTTTTCTTCCTCTCATCTCCTCTATCATCCTCTCTTCGGAATTCCAAAAGGATGAAGTTGACCTCCATGGTTTTCCCCATTTGAAGAGAAAATGGCACCAATGTGAAGCTTGGAGTCCTCTTCCTTCTAAGGTAAAAATTTCCAAGAAAAAGTCATCTTTCCTTCATCTCTTGGTAATCGATTTTTCACCATTGTTGATACCTTGTTTTTCTTCTTGTTCTTGAGCTCCAAATTGACCCTTCAATGGTGGAGTAATTCCTTCTTGATTCAAGGGTGAGAATCCCTCTTATAAACTTCAAAAGGTAAACCCTAACTTTGTATTCTAGCCCTTTTATTGAATTGAGATATTCCAAGGGTTTAGATAATTAATTAAGTATGTTTTTGTGTTCTTGGATGTTGGGATGGAGTTGGAAACTCCATACCCTCTTAACCGATTTGGAGAAGATGAGGAACAAGAGGAGAATTAAAGAGGCTTGTAAAATTGAGGTAAGGAATTCACCTTAAACCTTGTGTATAATTGTTTAAGTGTTTGGGATGGGTAAACAGATTAAAGAACCCAAAATGATGGATTTAAATTTATGTTGAAAATGTGTTTAATTGGTATTGGAGAGGTTTGTGAAGTAATGGTTGAATTGAGGGCCTTAAGAGCCAAATGTTTGGAGGTTGTGTTTATGTTGTGGTTCATTGAGATTATGGTGATTGTATTGTGTTGATGAGTTGAGGTTTTGTTATGTGCTGTTAGGACCCTTGTAAGGGTGTGGCTAGACTAAGAATGAGAAGGATGAAAATTGATGATTTGGATGTATAAGGTTATGGTGTTGGGCAAAATAGTAGTTAAACTATCCTGCTAACTATGGGCAGTGAACCCAATCTTTGTAGTACAACAAGGTCGTATCCACAGAGACTTCGCAACTATCTAATTAATTATCCAGTTAGTAAATGTACAAAAAGATAAACAAAAGTGCATAAATAATAAATTGGGGTTTAGCCGGAGGCAAGCTTGGATTTAGGATTAGTACAGAAATAATAAAAACAGTGAAATAAAGTAATGATGAAAAGAGGTATCCTAGGATATCGGGGGAATTTCCTAAACTACTTAAACAATTTTATAATCCTGTCTTAAATATTTATTGTCTATTAGAGTTAATAATTGTCAGTTACTAACTCCTATTAATAGCCTTAGTATTTTCCTGCTCAATCCGGAGTGTAAATACCAAGATTAATTCCTTTGTGGTACTTTAACTATCTCAAAATCATATATTGATAGCTACCAGATAAATGCAGTATTTTGTCAGAATAAGCATTTAACAATATTTGCTGAAAGGAATTAAAACAAGTTTAATAAGTGAAACAGGTGATAAATATTTATTTAAGTACAGACAATAATTATAATCCTAATTTGCTCTTATTTGTCTGTTAAGAATTTATCTTGTGACCTTTCTAAATCATAGATAAGGACATCTCTTAATTAATTCATTAAACTTCTTACAATCAGAAAAAGTCTAAAATCATAATTAGCTTTAAGTGAGAATTCTTTTTATAACAGCGATGGATTTTATCTGCTAATCAAGGAGTATAAAATCTAACGTTTATCTCTCTTTGTGGTCTATTCTCAGATTTACAAAATCATTGAAATAAGAGAAACTGTAAATGCATAAAAATGATCAGTTATTAAGCATTTAATAATTTAGAGAGACAAAACAAATATTTATAAGCAAACTTGTATTAATAATAAGTCTGAATTATTTAGGAACAAACCCCATCCTAGGATACAAATAAAATCACTCAGACATTAACAGTAATAAAAAGGAAACAGAAATAGCCGTTAATTTGGAGACTGTCGGCGGAGACTGGACTGCGATTCGCTTCTGCTCCAGCTCCCTTTTCTTCTGTTCTTTTTATCGTGTTTCTGCTTCGTGGTGAAATGTAGAATTAAACTAAAATGGAGAAGTGGAGGATTAGAGGATGGAATGGAACGTAGGTGTGGAAACTGTGGTCTAATAATAACAATAACACTAACGACTAACAAATACAAACTACAACTAACAATTTGGATACGGAGGAAGGGAGTTAATTTTATTCGCAGAAGGGGCGTCGGTTTATATAGAGGCAGAGGAGAAGAAGCTCCGTACGATTTTGTTTAACTGTTGCTCTTTGATTGCGCAGGGGACAGAGCTCACGCGTGATGAGGAGTAGATGGATAAGAGGCTCATTAATGCAGGCAGACAGTGGACGAGTTGCGGAGAGTCGGCGCAAGTTGCAGACGAAGAAGAAGACGGGCGAAGAAGATAAGCTCGGCGCAATTTTATACACGACCGCCTGATAAGTGGCGGTCTTCTCTGTCTTGTCCGCGAGTGAAGCAGGCGGTAGCCTGTGTCTCGTCCGCCTGATAAGGAGGCGGTAGCCTCAGTGTTGTCCGCGAGTTAAGAGGCGGTAGCCTCTATATTTACCGCGAGGCGGTCTTGTGTTGTCCGCCTCTTTGTAGGCGGTAGCCTAATGTCACGTCCGCCTCCTTTGAGGCGGTAGCCTCTCTTCGTTCCGCCTCCAAGACCGCGCGGAAGAGGCGGTTTGGTGTGCCTGTCCGCCTCTTTCAGAGGCGGTTGTGTGTTATTTGTCCGCCTCCAAGGGAGGCGGTTGTGGTGTGATCCGCCCCATACTGGGCGGTAGTCCTTTGTGAGACGTCCGCCTGTTATCGCGATGTCTAGGCTTATTTCTTATACGGCTCTAGATTCTTCGTTTGGACTCCGTTTCTGAGCCGTCTGCGCCTGCGCGTTCGTCTCTTTGTCTACTTCACTCCGGCTTGGTTTTCCTCATGTTAAACCAATAATTTTGTGAGATAAACAATAAAACATAACTAGAGGAAAAATAAACGAAGTGGAGAAATGAGCAAGAAAAGTGCTAATATATATATTGAAATACACCTAAATAACATGCTCATTTGGACACTTATCACACCCCCACACTTATCTTTTTGCTTGTCCTCAAGCAAAACCACGCACCCAAGTAAAGAATGCTCAATACTAACAAATATTATTATGAGGGTAGGATAAACATGATCTTTAAACTTATTGAGGAGTGTGAAAATTAACTGCTGGTGGCATAGGTGTGCTCAGGGTGAAAATAAAATATAGATTTTCGGGTATGATCCAAGGTACTTCAATGTTTCTTTTTTTAGGTGACTCTGAGAACTTTTACCATGGCCAACTTCTCTCAAGAAAGGGCATTGAGGAGAAAACAAAAGGAAAAATAGATTTATGCATTGTTTCACTTTTGCATAAGAGATGAGAAGAGTATAAGTAGGTTTAAGCCTTCGTATTTAAGAACATCAACTCTCTTTGTTGTTTACCCAATGGTGTCTCATGAGTCCCTCTTTATTATTTTGGTATTCTTTTTTTAAAACAGAGAAGAAACCGCGTGAGCAACCCTAAGAGACGAAGAAGAAAAAACCCTGAGCAATAAAATCCGAACCATTTGCAGATTATTGGTCACACCGCATATAAAATGCTCCTCAAAGTAATCAAAATTTTAAAATTTGTACATTTATCCCACAATTCATAACAATATTTATTCTTAAAGAGAACAACCCCATAAAAAGGGGTCCACGATATTGAGTTGGACAAACGCAAGATAAGCAGAGAGATTAGCATTTAAGCACAAAATTCCACCGAAAAGGGCACACTCCCCCACACTTAATTGAACAATGTCCTCATTGTTTACCAGAAAACAAGGGAAAGTTTCAGAAGGCCCTTTCGGTAAGTAGTTAAAATAGAGAGAACCGAAGCTCACGAATATTCATTTAAGCATATAATTCTCCTCTGCATTTTTATTTAAATAGAAACATAAGTAAAGAAACTGGTACTCCCCTGATTTATTTTTGCTGGCGTGTATTGGACTTCCCCCCACTTGAGCTTCAGCCTCAAGTAGCGTAGCTTGGTTGCGGTGTCCACATGGAGGTGCACCTGCAGAAGACACTAGAAGCAACCACACTAAAAACGGGGTTAAAAGTTAGCAAAAATATAATTTAAAGAGAACCTGAAATTAAAAGAACATAAAGGCAAAATAAATAAAATAAAAGTACACCCGGGTTGCCTCCCAGAAGCTGCCCTTCTTTAACGTCTTTGGCTAGACGCTTTGTCGTTATCCTGGATCAAAACAAAACGTTACCTCGGCATATAAAATAATAAAATTAATACTCCTCAAAATCTGGTGTTTGAGGAGGTACTGCCGGGAACGTAGTTCTAACAGAAGACCCGTGGAAATGACTTTTCTTCCTCAAATTGGAGGATGTAAAAATCCTTCTCTTGTTGTTGAGGCTTATGGTAAGAACCTTGATAGGGATCTTCAGAGGGAAGTGGCTCCTTGAAATTTACTATAGCACTCTCTTCTGATGGCTCGGAGGGAGGCGGCATCTCCTCCTTCTCAAGGTTGAGGATGTGTCCACCCTCATCTTCTGGGTAGAGCACGGTGAAGGAGGGGAAATAGTAGTTGATTTCAGAGGGAGGGGACTCCATGAAGTCCAAGGAGAAACTCTCTTCTGAGGGGTTTGTCTCCATAATCAAGCTGATAGTGGTTTGGTGATGGATTCTCTAATTCGAATAGGGGAGGAGGGGGAAAGTGCTTATGTCCTCAGCAGGTTGTTCTTCCTCGTGAACCACTGCATTCAGTTGTGGAACGGGTTGTTCCATGCGTTCTACCTGATCTAGCGTTCGTTGCCGGATCATTTCAATGGTTGAGGTAAAATTTGCCATCATTTCCCGTAAAATGGCGTGGTCTCTTTCTATTGCAACATAGGACAATAGGAACTTTCATGTCTCCTCACACTCTTGGCAGACACTCCATTGACTGTAGTCCTCTGCGCTATAGGGGTAACCATACCAATTTCCTGCTTGATCGTAGTGACTATCCATCAGAATTAAGTACCTTTAAAAGAAACAAAATTTATACAAAAAGGGTAATTACAGAAATAAAAGAAAAACTAAACAAATAATGACCAGATAGTTGGACCGAAGTCCCCGGCAACGGCGCCAAAAACTTGTTGGGCAAAATAGTAGTTAACTATCCTGCTAACTATGGGCAGTGAACCCAATCTTTGTAGTACAACAAGGTCGTATCCACAGAGACTTCGCAACTATCTAATTAATTATCCAGTTAGTAAATGTACAAAAGATAAACCAAAGTGCATAAATATAAATTGGGGTTTAGCCGGAGGCAAGCTTGGATTTAGGATTAGTACAAGAAATATAAAAACAGTGAAATAAAGTAATGGATGATAAAAGAGGTATCCTAGGATATCGGGGGAATTTCCTAAACTACTTAAACAATTTATAATCCTGTCTTAAATATTTATTGTCTATTAGAGTTAATAATTGTCAGTTACTAACTCCTATTAATAGCCTTAGTTTTCCTGCTCAATCCGGAGTGTAAATACCAAGATTAATTCCTTTGTGGTACTTTAACTATCTCAAAATCATATATTGATAGCTACCAGATAAATGCAGTATTTTGTCAGAATAAGCATTTAACAATATTTGCTGAAAGGAATTAAAACAAGTTTAATAAGTGAAACAGGTGATAAATATTTATTAAGTACAGACAATAATTATAATCCTAATTTGCTCTTATTTGTCTGTTAAGATTTATCTTGTGACCTTTCTAAATCATAGATAAGGACATCTTTATTAATTCAAAACTTCTTATTTTACAATCAGAAAAAGTCTAAAATCATTAATTAGCTTTAAGTGAGAATTCTTTTATAACAGCGATGGATTTTATCTGCTAATCAAGGAGTATAAAATCTAACGTTTATCTCTCTTTGTGGTCTATTCTCAGATTTACAAAATCATTGAAATAAGAGAAACTGTAAATGCATAAAAATGATCAGTTATTAAGCATTTAATAATTTAGAGAGACAAAACAAATATTTATAAGCAAACTTGGTATTAATAATAAGTCTGAATTATTTAGGAACAAACCCCATCCTAGGATACAAATAAAATCACTCAGACATTAACAGTAATAAAAAGGAAACAGAAATAGCCGTTAATTTGGAGACTGTCGGCGGAGACTGGACTGCGATTCGCTTCTGCTCCAGCTCCCTTTCTTCTGTTCTTTTTATCGTGTTTCTGCTTCGTGGTGAAATGTAGAATAAACTAAAATGGAGAAGTGGAGGATTAGAGGATGGAATGGAACGTAGGTGTGGAACTGTGGTCTAATAATAACAATAACACTAACGACTAACAAATACAAACTAACAACTAACAATTTGGATACGGAGGAAGGGAGTTAATTTATTCGCAGAAGGGGCGTCGGTTTATATAGAGGCAGAGGAGAAGAAGCTCCGTACGATTTTGTTTAACTGTTGCTCTTTGATTGCGCAGGGGACAGAGCTCACGCGTGATGAGGAGTAGATGGTAAGAGGCTCATTAATGCAGGCAGACAGTGGACGAGTTGCGGAGAGTCGGCGCAAGTTGCAGACGAAGAAGAAGACGGGCGAAGAAGATAAGCTCGGCGCAATTTTATACACGACCGCCTGATAAGTGGCGGTCTTCTCTGTCTTGTCCGCGAGTGAAGCAGGCGGTAGCCTGTGTCTCGTCCGCCTGATAAGGAGGCGGTAGCCTCAGTGTTGTCCGCGAGTTAAGAGGCGGTAGCCTCTATATTTACCGCGAGGCGGTCTTCTGTGTGTTGTCCGCCTCTTTGTAGGCGGTAGCCTAATGTCACGTCCGCCTCCTTTGAGGCGGTAGCCTCTCTTCGTTCCGCCTCCAAGACCGCGCGGAAGCAGGCGGTTTGGTGTGCCTTGTCCGCCTCTTTCAGAGGCGGTTGTGTGTATTTGTCCGCCTCCAAGGGAGGCGGTTGGGTGTGTGATGTCCGCCCCATACTGGGCGGTAGTCCTTTGTGAGACGTCCGCCTGTTATCGCGATGTCTAGGCTTATTTCTTCTACGGCTCTAGATTCTTCGTTTGGACTCCGTTTTCTGAGCCGTCTGCGCCTGCGCGTTCGTCTCTTTGTCTACTTCACTCCCGGCTTGGTTTTCCTCATGTTAAACCAATAATTTTGTGAGATAACAATAAAACATAAACTAGAGGAAAACTAACCGAAGTGGAGAAATGAGCAAGAAAAGTGCTAATATTATACTTGAAATACACCTAAATAACATGCTCATTTGACACTTATCAATGGGGAGTTTATGGCAAAATTATGGTAGAAAATGAGTGTTGATGATGGTTTTATGGATGAGAGAATTTAGGTGTTACTTGGGTTCTTTAGTGTTGAGAGAGTGCAAGAATGATAGCTAAATGGTGCTTGATGATTTGGGATTTCAAGGAAAAGAATGGGTGTTTGTAACTTGTGAAACAAGGATTGAGTATAGGTTTATTAGAAGTGCAATTCTGGGAAGAATTTGCCTCTGTTAGCTGAATATTTGGGTACGTCCGAACTTCCGTCCGGACTTGGAAGTTCGGACATGCCCCGTCGTTTTATAAATTTTCGGAGTTTTAAGTTGTGTCCGAACTTCCGTCCGGACTTGGAAGTTCGGACACTTGAAAAATTTTCCCAGGTTATTTTGCTTCGACTTGTGTCCGACTTCGATGTCCGGACGCAAGTTCGGACGCGTTAAATGAATTTTCCCCGGTTTTCGTTTCGATTTGTGTCCGACCTTAGACGTCCGGACACAAGTTCGGACGTGTCGAAAATTTTTTCCAGATTTTTGTTCGACTTGTGTCCGACCTTAGATGTCCGGACACAAGTTCGGACGCTTTGAAATTTTCCCCAGAAATTGCTTCAACTTGTGTCCGACCTTGGATGTCCGGACACAAGTTCGGACACAGTGTAATTTTGACCAAAAATCTTGTTTAAGGTTAGGAAATGATAACCAATGATGGGGATTGATAAGTGATGATGTTATCAGGTTATGAAGAATATGTTAAGTGAGTTATAATGACAATTGAGTGGTGAAGAATTGTAATAAAAAAATGTGCAAGTAAAAAAGTTAAAAATGTAAAGTTATAAAACTACTGAACGGGGTTAACCATGGGCGCATTAGTCGTTAAATAATTATATTACCCGATTTTAATAAAGATGGTATAATGTTACCAGTTGTTCAAAGGTTTCCAAGGAACATGTGATGGCACATTAGAGTGCACCTTCGGTGACAGGTATGGTTTTCTTGCAACCTGTGTCCTACCGGATTACACCGGCTTGTATGCCAATGTGTTTTTCTGTGTGTTTTCCACCCTTGCAAGATAAAGCATGAAATGAGTTTATAGTAATTCATTATTGTGGCGTAATTAATTCTGATACCGTTTAACCCTAATATGTGTTAAATAATAGTTACGACCTTAGGTTCACATAAGAGATCGGTATTCGGAATAAATGTCCTAACCCACGGAACGTTCTAACTACGGCTATCCGTGCGTTTGTGTATGGTGTGACTATGTGTGATGTATGTGACTTTGTTTTGTGTGTTGTGTTATCGGATACAGTTATCCATGTTTGTTAAAAAGGGATGTTACTTCCTTATGTGTCTAACGGAGTTAGTAACACTATGTGATGTATGTATGTGACAGTTCCATAAAGGAAACCATTAACTTATATGTATATGTTATGTATGGTTGAGGAATCCGGTCGTTCCGGTCGCGCGTATTTGTTTGGGAGTTGATGTATATATGTGAATTAACTCCCATCCTGTTATGTTAGGGTTGTTTTCCTTCATTGGATTTCGACCTCCCATTAGCTTAGCCAAAGCTTACCTACCCAACTTCCAATCGAGTAGGGGAAATCATGTTTAATGTTGGTAGGGTGTTGATGCCTAAGTTCGCTTCGACTCCCTCTTTATTATGTTACGGTTGTTTTTCTTCCTTGAATTACAACCACCCACAAGCTTAACCAAGGCTTACCTACCTCATCATTATTGGAGCTAGGGGAAATTGTGCAAGGTGTGATCGGTCCTATATGAGGCCGCCATACCTAAGTAAAGAAAATGTATGTATGTTGTGCTCGGGCTTATATCACCCCGGCACTCCCTAAGTAAAGTTTATGTTCTCTAAGAAGAAGGAATTAAGTTTGTGTATGTTATTAAGTGAAATGTGTTGTTACGTTGTGTGTGCTAACCTTGTGTTTGTGTTCTGTTAACGGATGTGTGCTTCTAAGCATGATGTATGTGTGTAATGTGTGCATGTTTTAAATAAAATCAATCGCATGCTAAGACGACAATTATTTGTGCGTGGCCCGGTAGCATGTGGGCTGCGGGATTACCATACCAGCAAAGGTGCTGAGCCCCTTGGGGGCCACCCTTTTCTTCTTTTCCTGTTTCAGGTACAAGGAACTGAAGTCGTTCGAGAGTAGGACGGGGTAGTTGTTCGTATGTGGTAGTCATGTGAAATGTGGGGGTATTGTAGGTGTAGTAAGACCGAAATTGTGTCAGCGTGAGTTAGTAAATACTCGGCAGTTGTAATGTAAGTGTATAAATAATGTTGGACATGGAACGGGATTAATGTGTAGTTGCTCGAGAGTTTAGTCCATCAGACCGGTACGATGTATGTATGTTAGCCTTGTTAGCCACGAGGGTGGCTAACGGCGTGTAACACCAAAGAGTTAGTGATGTTGTGAGTTGAGATTTCCGCTGCGATACGTTATTAAGTGTGTTGTTAGTAGTTGGGGTGTTACACTATCTCTCTCTCTGATTTTCTCTAAATTTACCCTTACTGTTGTACTCGCAAATTACAATGTATTTCTTATTTTCTCTTTGCGTAAGTCCTCTCACTATGATCTAGACTTCCTTCCCTTATATAGATACAGAGACCGTGTGAGAGTTTATCATTCAAGATTTTATTTTTAACAGCTAGATAAATCTTGTTAAATATTCTATCTTCTTCTCTGTTCGTCAGTTCAAGACTGACGAGCTTCACTTCAGGCTAGTCTCAAAACGGGCTTCAGTATTGAACTGAGTTTGCCGATCAAAATAACATCAACAGTTTCCCCCTTTTTGATGCGGCAAACTCTGCAAGTCTTGAACTTCTTGAACTGATAAATGTTCCCCCTGAATCGTTGTATACATTCAAGACTAATTGGTAAACTCTGTAAGTCTTGAACTGATGAATGTTCCCCCTGAGTTATAGAGTGCGTTCAAGACCACTTCCCCCTTTTGCCAAATCAAAAAGGAATTAATTCATAAACCTTATGGATTAGGGGTAGTGATGCGTCATGGTCAGATCACTGGGAAGGAGATGATAATTCTGAAGGAGGTGAAGTGCCTTCTTGACGAGTCCGGTAGGGCCGACTTGACTTTGGTACCCAAACTTGTTTGATATCAGTTGTTGAGTCAGACTTAAAGTGATTGATAGGAACCCACCTTTTAGTGTGCGATCTTTTGATTTCGAATGAGTTCTGCCTTGATGATTTTTCACGCAATTGTTTTTTCAACAATTTGGGACACCATCTAACCTTGTGTCCTAGCTGATGGCAATATCGGCATGAGTGTAATCTTGGCTGATGTCTAGCAGTTACAGTCTGTAACTTCTCAGTCGTAGACTGAGAGAATGTCTCAGACTTATATCCCAAACCGCATTTGTCTGAGTTATTATTCCGCATCATTTTCTTCAAATTCGCCTTCCCGGTATACCAAGTTGGATTAGCAGGAGTCTGAAGTTCTAACTTTCGATTTGCCTTGACTACCATGTCTGAGAGTGTTTCGCATTCTCTTTTTAGTGATTTGTTGCTATCCAAAAGAGAATTTATCTCTTCCTGTGCCCAACAAGGAAGAGTAAGAATCCTAGTTTCCAAAGGACTAACAAAGTTAATCCTTGGCTTATCTAGACTCTCAATGACACGATTTTTGCTTTCAGTCGAAGACTGACTCAGAATTTTCACCTTAGCCCTGAGTTCTTTAATCTCAGTATCATACTGATTCTTCAAGGATTTTATCTCAGAGAGTGCAGAGGTTAGCTGAATAAATATCTCTTCTTTCTCGAGAGTATCCTTCCAGATTTCCTTCTCCTTTATGTTATACTCAGTATTGATGTCATCATCTTCGTGAGCAATTGCCGTCAACACATCTGCGCGCACTCCCCGGTTCTGAGTCTGTATCTGAGATATTCTGTCCCCATGCAGCTGCAGCTGTATCTGTGTGTTTCTAATCTTGTTCTGAGAATTTTCCTTCTGCTGGAGAGGACAATCCTTGACAACATGACCAGGCTTGTTACACCTAAAACATTGTTTTGTCCCTTCGTTGACTTACTCTGTTGGCTTGACCTTTGTTTTCTACTACTCAGCCTCTGTAATATGTTCATAATCTTAGTGATTTCCTCATCTACGTCACAATCCTCATCTTCTGATATTGTGGTAGTATCACGTGCGTTTAAAGCCAGATCCTTAGTTTGAGTAACAATGTTACCTCTCATCTTACCTTCGTACACCGTCAGTTCTGATCCCAGCTCTTCGAAAGACAACTTGGATAAATCCTTTGTGGACTCCAAAAGTGTGGTAAAATTTAGCCAGTCTTTACCAAGGCTATCTAGAAATCTTTCGTTCACCACATCATTGTCAAGACCTACCCCGACAGTTTTGAGCTCACACAAAATCTTGTCAAATCTCTCAAGTGTTTAGATATAGTCTCATAGTCTGACATCTTGAAGTTATCAAGCAGTCTCTTGAGCTGTTTGCCCTTTGCCTTTTTAACCGAATCTGTTGCTCATGCATATTCGGTTTTGATAAATTCCCAAACCTCCTTAGCAATGCTCAAGCCCAAAACTTTGCTGTTGGTCTGAATCTGATAATGATGACATGATAACCCTTCGAGCTTGTCTGTTCTTGCTTATCACTTATTATCGCTCTCACTCCAACTGGATCTTGGCTTTTCTTTGGTGACGCCATCCTTTTCAATTGTCAGCTTCAGGTCAGCTTCAATCACTATGTCCCATAGCTGCAGATCAATAGAGATTAATTGATCTCCATCTGTTCGCACCAACTGGTGTAGTTGAACTTTGTCAGCTTTGGAGGCTTAACATAGTAGGAATTCATCACGATCAAACCCTGAAGAAGTTTCTTCTGCGTCTAGGGTTACCTTGCTCTGATACCAATTGAAGATTCCTACTTGACGGTGCTGAGTCTGCAACTCAAAAGGTGTCGATGGTCTGAGTTCACTGAGGACAACAAGGGGAAGAAGGGAAGACCAGAATAGCATAAAGTAGAACCTTTATTATAATCACGTATAACAATGGTTACACAATCACGTAATGCGAATACCAACCCTCACGTCAAGAACACTATCTTGACATAACTCACACGTAACTTGAGTTCTGAACTCAAGTTACTTACAACGAAATCAGCAGCAAAACTCTCTCTGAATTGACTCTATAATCTCGCTATCTCTCTCTCTGATTTTCTCTAAATTTACCCTTACTGTTGTACTCGCAAATTACAATGTATTTCTTATTTTCTCTTTGCGTAAATCCTCTCACTATGATCTAGACTTCCTTCCCTTATATAGATACAGAGGTGTGAGTTTATCATTCAAGATTTTATCTTTAACAGCTAGATAAAATCTTGTTAAATATTCTATCTTCTTCTCTGTTCGTCAGTTCAAGACTGACAAGCTTCACTTCAGGCTAGTCTCAAACGGGCTTCAGTATTGAACTGAGTTTGCCGATCAAAATAACATCAACATATGTCCACCTGGCGACCCGCTGGAACATGTAGAGAGGTGAGGCCTTTTGCATCTCGTCGATGTATCTCTCTAAAGTATTCGGTTCTGGCTGGCCTTCGTAGACTGGGGGACAAAGGTTGTTGACCGCCTTCAGCCAGTTGAACTCCCGGGGACCATTAGGTGGTGGCGATGGTGGTGTGGGATCTGAGCCTGCTGCTGAGCTAATGCAGCTGTCACAATCTGCGCTATGACCCTCTGGGGTGACACGTCGGGTCCATAGCTCCTGAGGGGCCAGCTCCTCCTCTTCCTCCTCTTCGGAGACATCTAGCTGGTATGAGACGGTTTTGTTCTTCAGAAGGCGTATTGTTGAGTCTAAATATCTATGAAGTAATATATGCAATATTTATAAACATCCTAAGGACGGTTCGTAGGTACGTGGGGAAACAGTAAAACGTAAGTAGTAAAGTAAGTAGGGGTAAGGGTCACGGCGCTTTCTGGAATTCTCACTTCCCGCCAATTCTACCCCAGTTCCCCAATTTTAAGTGCACCTATAATCTAAGTATTTCACTCGGCTTGTTTCTCGGGTTCAGAGCGTAGTTACGCTCTGATACCAATTTCTGTAACGCTCATATTTAACATATTTATAGCAGAAATAAAATACTAAAGGCGTACAGACCATCGGGTTCCAAACCCGGCACCAAACCTCACCAATTACAACTTAAAGATTACAATTGTCACAGCCTAAACCTCGAGAAAACTTAACAAAAATAAAACAGAAATAAAACACATAAACTCTCCACAACACCTAATCCCATCCCAATCACTCGTTCTCTTCGTGGCCACCTGTAAAGTAACTCGTACCTGCAAGATAAAACCAAGCATCCCACCCCGAGAGGGGTGGGTCAGTTCCCTGGAATGGAACTGGTACGATCCTCCAAAAATAAACTTATAATACAACTCTTAAATAAATAATAGCTTGAAAGCAATCACTTAAACCACACAGAGGAGCAAGGCATTCCACAAATCACCAATCAAGATAACAAGTTAAGAATAAAGATGAATAACAGAAAGGTAAAGTTAGTGAAACAAAACCACACCATGAGTTAGTGAACATCCAATGCCTTAGTTAAACCCAATCCCGTTAGGAGTAGAAAGACTCAGATAGTCACAAAGGACTAGGAATGATAAGATAGATCCAAGAACCAATAACTCAAGAGTGGAATAAAATAACTGGGGAGAGATGACCCCCACCGCCAAGTACGTCTTTTAGGACAGGGGATATACAGCCCCTCACTGTCTACTACGTCCCTTTTGGGACAGGGAATATACAGCCCCTCACTGTCTACTACGTCCCTTTTGGGACAGGGGATATACAGCCCCTCACTGTTACCATTGAAGACGCGCGCACGTCGAAACCTCAAGAACCAGCTCATGGATGAAACGATATCCAGAGTCAAAAGAAGAATTTACCAAAATTGACCTTTTCCAAATTCCCACTAGATCACTAACTACCCAGAGCAATACCAAAACACTCAGTCCTACAGAGTGTAGAAGCGTAAACCCTAAGCAGTCAATGTCTAATGGAACAACCAAATAGAAGGAACCAATACCCAAGTGAGCTTCACATTCAAGGCACAGTTAGTCACACAAGCTGAGTTAGTCACACAACCATTTCCATTTAGAAATTCCTCTTAAACTCAGCTAGCGTTTGTCAAAAACATCCCATAAGTCAAACAACAAAAGTATCGAAGTACGAGAAATTGTACCTGGTATGTGAAGAACAATAAATAACTCGAACAAGTGATTCCCCAATAGTAACCTATAATTAATGTGTTCCAAGTGTCGATTAGTTAAGGGACTTATAAACTAAACAACCTTTTTTCTTACTGATTAATAGTTCCAGGTTTACCATTATTCTCTCACAAAGATTTGGGCTTGACTTGTTAACTAAATCCTTTGTTAGGCCCATTTCGTTTAGTTTGGAATGATTTAGAATTTATTCCTGAGAGTGGCCCAAACTCTCTTTGAACTGTTTAAGTGGGCTTTTGGAGTTCATAGACTGGGCTTAATAAGTTAACCCAAGACCGTGTTACGCTTATGTTGTGTAAATAAACCCTTAAGTTAATAGTGACTATTTAATTACACCCGATTAAAATCCTAAGGTTTAATATATTCTTCTTATTATAACTAGCACAAGGAATGTTATTTCCCTCATCTATTTTAATGTATTATACACATACATACATATATATATATATATATATATATATATATATAATATATATATCTTTACGTATCAAGATTTATCCAAAACATTTTTAAGAAATTTTATTGTATTTAATTATGTTTAATAACTTTTAGGCATAACCCCAACCGATATACGATTTATAAAATAAAGTGTTTTCCTTTATTTATTTAATATATAAGTATACCTGTATTAGAATTTAATTAAGACATCCCCTTTGTAACTTATTATATTTAAACTATCTTATTACTACAACCTTTAACTGCATTCCAAGTATGTTTGATAAAGTATTTCTTTTACAATATCTTAGGATACTAGCTCTTATATTATTTAGTTAATATAAGTGTTAATTTATTAGCTCCCTGCTTTACCCTAAGTTACTATTTTATTCCTTTTTATTATTATATATATATATATATATATATATATATATATATATTCCTTAGTTTTAATTAAGAATATTAACTCCCATATAATATAATAAATAAAAGATAAAATAATTAAGTTCCTTGATTTAACATAAATTTCTATTTTAATTCTACCATATAAGTATATATATATATGTAAATAATTTCACTTCTCATAAAAGCTAATACCCAAACATTTACAAACTTACTGTTATAAAATGTTAATTTAGTTTCCCTTATTTTCCCAGCTTGAAAAGTTTATTAACAAACCATACTTTAATTTTGGTTACATTAAAAACCATATATTATAAGTTATTCCTATGAAAAACTCACAAACACAATTTTTAAACCCATTTACCATAGTCCAAAAATTCCCAAATTTAATATACAGTAACTATAACATTTTAGACACATTATAAAATTTTTATTTCATAAAAATATCTTTTTAAATTAGCCAAATAAATCCAGAAAACCCATAACTTGCAAAAATCATAACTTACGTTTAAAACTCCAAAACCATATTAATTTACATCAAAATAAACTAGATTTAATAAGGAATCTATGGTTAAAATTTCAAGTCAAAATAC
Source organism: Limonium bicolor (assembly GCA_023374045.1). Taxonomy (NCBI): domain Eukaryota; kingdom Viridiplantae; phylum Streptophyta; class Magnoliopsida; order Caryophyllales; family Plumbaginaceae; genus Limonium; species Limonium bicolor. The sequence goes on from CM041776.1 coordinate 235,873,094, forward strand.
ATTAGGGAAGGCCATTAACTAAATTCAACAAGTTAGAGTTAAAACCTGAAATATTATAAAACTGAAATACTCTTTATAATCCACGATCTAATCTCGACCGTCCAATCCTTTAAAACCGATCGGACGGTCCCTGAACCTCCAGTTCTTCAGCGATAACCAAACAGAACTCGAGTACTAAATTGTGATTTCCTCTAAATCTACAGAACCAAATTGAGTGATTCTTGTTTCTATGGTTTCAAAATTCAATTCCGGTTCCATTGATACTAATTTCGCTAGCTATAATGCAGGATTCATCGGTTTTCGATTTTGGTTTCGAAGTTAGGGTTTATATGGGTTTCCGAATTCGAATCTCACAAATTCACTCAACCTAATGCGTAATTGATGCAATTGGAACATGGTTTGACCGATAATGTAATATAGATTAGCAAGGTTGAAGGAATTTGAAGAAAACTTACCGGAATTGCTCGAATCGAAAGGATTGGTTATCGGTTTTCTGGAAAATACTTCGAACTTGTCTGTTCAGGGTGCCAACTTTGCGGATCTAAATTTACAGTACAGACCGAGTTAGAACTAGTTCTTGGGCTTAATCTAAAGAGGAAACTTAACTCTACACAATGATAGCAAGAACTCACCCTAACTTGCACTACACAGAAAGAATCGGAGCTGGAAGTTACGAGTTTACCTTGCGTTTTCTGGAAATATTCTATGATTTTATGTAGTGACAAACTCGAAACTTTAGACACCTCGCTCTTCCAAACGGTTGGGAATTGGCTTGGGTCATCAACATGAAAGTTGTAGAGGGATTAGAG
>CM041776.1:235874402-235905480 GCA_023374045.1 Limonium bicolor
TGAGTAAGTATTGTTGGAATTAATATGACAGTAAATACCATAGTTTAGTTATGCATGAGTAAGAGCACGTCGCAGCTTCGACGCGTTGTATCAATGGTTATTGAGTAATAATGTGGCAGATAAGACCACTTATGAGTTAAACTCAGTGGAGATGCAAGGTACGCGATGTTAAACAGACTGGCAATAGCCAGTGGTAGGTACTATGTGATGAGGAACTAGTGTGAATTCCATGGCGAATCGCATAAGGATTTACTGTCAGAGTTTATGCCTCTGCACTCTGTATGACTGAGTGTTTTGGTATTGCACTTGCGCATAATGATCGAGTGGATAGCTAGGAATTGGAAACATGTTAGTGGAGCAATATGTTAAATGGCCGCTGCATAGGATGCAAGGCCGCACCAATAAAATACTTGTACAAACCAAATGTGGAGACATGATTACAGTAAGTGACTACAGTAGCACTAACTGCCAAATATCGGTATGGAATATACCCCAAATGTTTAAATAGGTGAGAAGCACTACACACTAGGTAGTAGCTCAATCTCAACCGACAGTAAGTCGGAAGGGAACAAGTCATCATTGTGAAATACATAGTTATATACTAAATTACTATGGAAGTGGATAGAAAGTTCATAACTCAGCGAATTCGCTAACAGTAAGAGATACCACGCGTCGGTTGAGAAACCATTGTTACCAAGATGAAGGTGACAATTGGGGACGTACAATACAGTAAGAATAACAAATGGGGCAATTAAGCTCTACAGTTATTAGAGTTTCGCAGCAGAAACTAGTGAGCCAGTGATTCAAGTGTTGAATGTGCATGATAAACATGAGTGAATGGCTAATTATTAATGCCTAGAAGCCTCACAGGCCAGAACCGAAACCAGTTAAGAGTTAAAGCAAACTTCAATGAGAATTCTTGGTTTAGGAACTAAACCGCCAATATGGTTAAGATCCTCTAATCAGAATCCATTGTGTAATAGACCGCGTGGAAGTTAAAACACTTCACGACGGCAGAACATTTTAAGCCAATGTTTAGTGACTGATTACGTGGGCGTAATCCCTTTTAAGGGGGGTAGAGCGCAAAACCACTTAGTGTGTATTACCGTACAAGTGTACGTGATTTATGTTGTGCATAGCACGAAAATTTGTTTTGATGATTGGTGTGTGTGTTGCTAAACATACACATTCATTCATGGTTTAATTGTGGTAATTGCGCACAGAGATGCGAATACCATTGTGATAAGCGTGTTGATTTATTAACAGTTGTGTGTGATGGTATAAGTGTGGGGAGTAGAGAAACTCCCAGGGGAACAAAAACCCTGACAGTGTACAAACGTGAAACTGTGTGTTGTATTTTTTAAAATATATGTGTATATATATATATTATATAGTGATTCATGAAAGGGTATGAAACCGACCTAGAACCTAGTGAGAATAAGATTCCCTAGGCAACAACATTGAAGTGAATGGAAATAACTGATAGACGAAGTTCTATCCCTTGGAGATGTTATGATCATGACTAGAATGATTTAAAGATAGAAAATTGGAAATGAGTGATTTAATTGATGCTTGAAAATGAGTGGGAGGTGGAACTTGATTGCATGCGATCAAGGGAAGCCGAACACAAATTGGAGTGGAAGGATAGTTCAACACTGATGCTGATCACATCAGGGTGGATGATTCTTGAAGCTCCCTATAAGTGGTCACAAATAACCACGCTAAGAAAAGAAGCAAGAGCATAAGTTGGACTTGGAGTTGTATGTGTTTTCAAAAAGGATTTTGAATTGCTATTTATAAACGTCGATAGATACTTTACTAATTAAGTTTTCTTACTTAACCTCACAAGGAAAAATTTCAAATTGAAGTGATTGTTTTGATCTCCAAAGGCACGGGGACGGAAGGTGTCCATCGCGACCGGGTTCTGCGGGATCACAGTGTATATCAAAGATATTTTTGATTGTTATACATGCTATGACATGTTGTTTGGTATGTGTAATAAATGTTATTTTGACTTTGATCTCCTAAAGTGTATGCTATTAAGACCTATGAGTCTAAATGTGTTGTGTTACATAGACCTATGTGTCTAAAGGCTGTTATGTTATCAAGACCTATGTGTCTAAATGTTGTTATGTTACCCAAGACCAGAGAGTCTAAGGGTTGTTATGTATGTGTAAATGTTGTTAAGATACCGGACCATTGAGTCCGAGGTTATCTTGTGAATATGTTATTTATTGTATGGATGTGAATGTTACCCAGATCATTAAGTCCGAGGTTGTGATGTAAAGTGTGTTTGGTTATGGAAGTTTATTTCCAAGTGATTCCTGCGTTCTAATCCAAGTGAAGTGTGGGAAGTGTGAACTTCGAGGACGGAGTTCTTTTAAGGGGGTAGAGTGAAATACCCCAACCTTGATATGTGGGTTAAATGTCAAACTATGGTATGTAAGGCTAAAAAGTGCCTTAGAAACATCAGTGAACAATTTAAACCATAGTAAATGCATAAAGCACTAAGATACAGTTTGAGCAAAAACATGCTTTACGCTAGGAGTGAACTTGGTTAGGACCCAAAGAGCCTACCAGACTTAATAATATTCAATTATGATTTAATAAGGCTAATTAAGTCCTTAGGAAACTTGGTAGACAGTTAAACCAAATAAAACACAAGAAAAGACCTTAAAGTCAATAAGAGCAAAAATGTGCTCTAAGCTTGGGATAAATTTGTATAAGACCTAATGGGCATACCTATACCTTATAATATGTTAATGAACATATTAAATCAATTACCAAAGAAAACCAAGCTTGAAAACAAGTTAAAACACAAAATGTGCTTTAAGGAGTCTTAAAGCACATTTTTGAAAAATTGTCTTGTAAATGAGTTTTGAATGGCTAAATGTCCACATTTCTCTTTAATTAACATGTATACTATATAGTATCACATTTGGAAGTCTATATCAATGGGAAATCAAAATTTCACATCTATGTGCCTTGTTTTAGTGAATAGTAACCTTAATAAGCTAGTTTGTAACATATGTTGTTATAAGTGATTAAAATGGTCAACAAAGACCAAAACACCCTTATTATGATTATGGGGGCCGGTTTTTGTAGGGTGAGTCATCACCATTTATAAATCAATTAAAGGAAAGGAAAGTGAGTAAAGTAAAGTACTATTTGCTTTTATAGTAAAATATCTTAACAAAGTAAACTCTCTTACCTACTCATTCTCTTCTTTCCTTTCATTTCCCACGGTTGCCATCTTCTTCCTCCTCTCTCCATCGGTTTCCAACAGCACCATCTCATTCTTCATCTTCTTTCACTTGTAACTTATGATTCCATGCTCCAAAATCAATTTCAAGACTACCCTTGTCTTAGTTAGAGCAAGCTCCTCATTTCCCTCTTTTCAAATCTTCAAGAACTCAATTTTGGTGCCATGGAGATTCACCATTGAAGGAGCTTGAGCTCATCTTTTCACATATTGTTGTTCTCCCTTGCTTCTAGGTAAGGAATCTCAAAGGAAAATAATGTTTCCTCCATGTTTGTATGATGTCCGAAAATTCACCTCACCATGGTGTTTTTACCTTGCTTGTTTTAGCTTCATTTGAATCTTCCAAGGGCTAGGAGGAGTCCTCTCTTGATACTTATTCAAGTTCTCTTCCAATTCCAAGGTAAAACAACTACCTTAATGTGTTAAGACAATATATGTAACTAGGGTTTACAATGAGATGAAGCTTAAAGCTTGTATACTCATTATATTATTTGTATGATGTTTAGAAGTTGACAAGCAACTAAAAGCCTTGCCAATTTAGTAAAGGAAACAAGAAAGAAGTTTGTGGGCAAAGAGGTAAATGTGCTAACCTAATATGGTTTAAAGTCTTAGGAGAAATGAGCTTATATTGCTTATGAAAATGATTTAAGGAGCCAAGGGAAAATGACTTAGAAGAATGCTCTCAAGGGCTTAGTAAAAGGCATATGTATTGTTGAGTGTATTTGCAGGTCAAAGGCAAATACAATGAGGGAAATTCAGTGTTTATGATTTATGCATCTTAAGGGCCTAAGAGCCATGTTATTTAAGGGCCTAAGTGCCAAGCAATTAAGTTTATGCACTATATTGTGATGTAGTGTAAATTTGGTGAAGTTATGTGTGTGAGAATACTCTTGATGGATTTTAGGTGTTCTTGAATGAAATAAGGTAAAAACCTAAGTGTTTGGATGTGAGTATATACAAGAGAAGCTATGGCAAAATATGGAAAATGTGTAAGAAGTTCTAAATGTTTTAAATAAGTTTTGGTGAACTAGGAAGTGTTAAAGGTGAACAAGTGTTTTACTAGGGAAGAAAGCATGTATTGAGGTGATTTAGAATGATACAAGGATTTAGGTATTATCTTGGAAGTTCTAGGAATTCAATGTTGTTTTTGAGGAATGTATTAAAGTCTTGGAGAAGTTTGTTTAAGGTTTAGGTAATGTTGATATTCAAGGAATAAATGATGTTTAGGTAAGATGTGGACAAGGAGATCTAGTAGTAAGAAAAGATGTTGAGAGATGATGCTAAGGTGTAGAGGAAACATCTTGGTATATGGTCATTATAGGTGAAATACCACTTAGAAAACCAAATGAAAAATGTACAAGTATTAAGAGATTTTGTAAGGAGTTTGTGGAATGATAAGATAGTTTGGTGGGTGATTTAAGGAATTTAGTACATGGCTAAAGATGTGTTTGAAGTGCCCAAATGAGGTTAGGACATATTAGGATATATGAGGTGAAGTTTGGAGTTAAAGGGCAATGGAAAATAAGGGTCTGGAGCAACCGACCTTGAGACCGAACTTGCCAAGGTCGGTCGAGCCCAGTTTACCCTGCAAGAATTGGTTTCTGGAATGGACCGACCTTGGGGACCGGACTTGCAAGGTCGGTCGGGCTTGTATTTTGTGTACGAATTAAGTTTCTGGAATCGACCGAACATGGACCGCTTGGCAAGTTCGGTCGGGCCTGAATTTCAAAGGGAGAAACTCTCGGGAATGGACCGAACATGCGACCGAACTTACAAGGTCGGTCGAGTAGAAATTTTGACGGTAAAGTGTTCTGGAATGGACCGACCTTGTGTAAGGTCGGTCGGACCAAAAACATTGTTTAAGGTTATAAGATGATGGGGATTATTAAGTAATGATGTTACAAGATTGTTAAGGACATGTTAAGTGAGTTATAATGACAATTTAGTGGAGGAAAAATTGTATTAAAATGTAATAGTAAAACAAGTTAAAATGTGAAGTTATATAACTAAATTAACAGGGATAAGTTATAAGCATTAGACTTTAAACAATCATGTTACCCCGATGTTAATAAAAGTACATATAATGTTATCAGTTGTTCGAGAATTGCTCGAGGAACATAAGTGGACGTGATAGAGTGGACTCCGGTGACAGGTATGGTTTTCTTGCAACCTGTGTCCTACCGGATTACCACCGGCTTGTATGCCAATGTGTTTTTCTGTATGTTTGCCACGTTGTAAGATAAACGTGTAATGAGTTTACAGTAATTCATTTATGTGGCGTGTTCAACTCCGATACCATTTAACATCGGAAGTGTTAACCTTAGTTAACTGAGTCTAGGATCACATGAGAGTTCGGTATTCGGATTAAACGACCCGAACCATGGGACGTTCTAACCACGGCTATGCGTGTGTTAATTTTGTGATATGTGTATGTGAATGTAGGGATCTCCCTTGTGTGTTTAACCCAGTTGTAATACTGTATGGTGTGTAGATGTGATAGACTCCATAGTGGGGTTCTAACTAATATCTAAAAGTAAGTATGTACTAACAGTGGTGGGGAATCCGGTTTGGCTGGTCGCGCGTTGTTTGGGAGTGGGTATCCTTCTTAGCCTTACCCTTCTCTCTGTTATGGTTGTTTCCCTCACGGGTTATGATCTCCCATTAGCTTATTCCAAAGCTTAGCTATTCTGACTTATGATCGGTTTAGGGGGAACATGTGTTTGTGTGGTGTGTTCGGGCCACCAAACCCGAACCATCTTAACTTAAGTTACTCGTCCGACTATTAGGACGGTAATGAGTGTTGTTGTTGTTGTATAACGAGCTTATCATGAGGGTGACATCATTCACTAGGCTCACCAGTGAATTATCAATGTTGGGTCGGTTCCTAAGAGAGCCGCTCCTGTTATGTTATGTGGTTGTTGTTGTAATGCAATTTCTATTGCGATGTTATTATGTGCACGTTGAAACGTGAAAAGTGTTGTTATGTTGTTATGTGATGCATGTTATATGTTTAAAATGTGGAGTATGTGGATCATGGATATGAATCCCAGTTTGTGATAAAAGGCGTTTAAGGATAACCCGTAATGGGTAGTTGTCGTCTATTAAGGAAGTAGCTCCATTAGAGGAGGAACACTCTATGGTAATGAATACCATGAGTGACTTATCGAGTATGGATATTTATCTATTTGTTGAGCCCATTGAGGCAGAATGATTCGTGTTGTGTGTTTTAAGTTACATGTATGATTTAAATATAATTAACCGCATGCTAAGACGACAATTAGTTGTGCGTGGCCCGATAGCATGTGGGCTGCCGGATTACCATACCAGCAAAGGTGCTGAGCCCCTTGGGGGCCACCCTTTCTCTTCTTTTCCTATTTCAGGTACAGAGAGCTGGAAGCCGTTCGAGTGTAGGACGGGGTAGTCGTTGTACATGGGTAATCATTTAAATTGTATATGTACCGTAGGTGTAGTAAGACCGAGAATGTTATCGGCGTTAGTTTGTGAATACTCGGTACAGTTGGAAGGTATGTGTATGTTTGTTGTTAATGGAAAGGGATAGTAATGTGTAGTCGCTCGGAAATCTAGTCCATCAGACCGGTACAATGTTTATGTAATAGCCTTGTTAGCCACGTGGGTGGTTAACGGCGTGTAACACCAACGAGTTAAGTATTGTGAAGTAGTATATTTTCTGCTGTAGAATGTTGTTATGTGTTCGTTGTTGGATGGGGTGTTACAGGGAACAAGAGAAAGAGGAAGAAGAGAAAGAAAAACCGAAAACAAACAAGGTAAAAAGCTCACCTTGAGTTGGTTTTATTTGACTTGTAAAACAGATTTTAGTGTTGTATTAATGATCTTGTTTTAGTGTAGTTAAGAAACTACAATTTGAATGAGTAATGAGGATGTTCCAATGTTGTTTAGTGTGGGAAATAAACTTGAGACTAAACTGTTACATATGTGTGTACAAGGTGGGAATTTAATGTGTTGTGTAGTAAGCGTTGTAGTTGATAATGCCTAAATCAAACAGGGGTGGAGAACAGATTTGTGAGCTGTTTTGTTGTGGTGAAAATGCTTAGGAAAGTAGGTAAACTCTGTCAAAAGTTATCTAGGATTGTATGGACTTGAGTGCTACATTAAGAATTGTTTAAGTGCCTTAGGAGTTTTAGGAAATGAAGAAGATTCAAGGTTTTAGGAGTGAGGTATGAACCTTGGCATGATTGTGCATTGTCTTGGAGGATTTGGAATGGTCAAATGAAATGAGAACAAAGATGCAAGTTCCAAGAGGAGCTAGAAAATGCACAAGTGTGCATTAGTGCAAAATGAGCATGGAAAATTTATGAACTTAAGCAAGAAGTTGAGTGTGCATTTAACCAAGGATTTAAAGTGGTTTAGCACATGTTTTGAGATGTTTAATTATGTAGGAAACTTGTGGAAAGTTTATGGAATGATTAGGGGTGGATTAAGGGTTGATTTGGGGGTGAAAAATCACTTAATAGCAGTTTTTAGCAGGGTCCGGGACCTAGCCCTTGTATAAGGTCCCGAGCCGCATCAAAAAAAGGCCCGAGAGTGAATGCAGGAATTGGTCCGGGACTTAAGTCCAGGACCAAGTCCAGGACCAGGTAGAAAAATCAGCCGAGAGTACGCAGAAGTATTAGTCCGGGACTTAGGGTCCGGACCACGTCCCGGACCACCCCCAGAAATGCCCCGTGAGTGTTTTAAAGGTTTCTAATGATGGGGGTTTGAATGTTAATGATGTTATAAGATGTTAAGGCCTTGTTTGGTGACATTTAAAGGCCCTAGGAAGTGTAAGAAAGTGTTAGAAGTGATTGAGAAGTGAGAACTCAAATTAACTAGAGTAAAACCGAGTTAACGGGGTAAGTACGGGAGTAGCATTTTATTATGTACCGTATGAGCCTAGTATTAATAATAATGTTTGAAACATTATCAGAGAATCGTGCGTGACCCGAGCATGGTGAGATGACACGGTAAAAGTAAAAACCCCGGTGAAAGGTATGATTTTCTCATACTCCGCATGCTAACCGAGTTACGTTGATTTGCGTGTTTGTGTGCCGGCTTAATCAAGATTAAAGCATGAAAATAATCCATTGTTTGATTATGTATGTCTTATTGTATGTTGAATGAGCTAACATACTTGTATGCCGGTGTGGTCAACATAGAGTAAAGACCGACTCGTAGTGAGTAACGTTTGGCTAGAGACCCATAGATCGGGTCGATGCTTGTGACAACGAAAACGTGCAAACACACAAACTATCCGTTAAAGTATAACGATAACGCAAACATATGAACCTAGAATGCGAGGAGAAGTATGGGTTGAGTAAATACCCGATAACGGTTAGAAACCATATTGAAACAATCCACGAAACAAATGAGAGTGGAAAGTTAAGTGAACCTCCTTCAAGAGGATTAAAGATAATTCGAAGATGTGAACTAGTAAAGAAGGTAAAGAGACCTAAGGGATTAGTGTGAGCCTCGATTTTAAACCCTATCCTATGTTGATTAAGGTTGATTAGGATCTAAACGGGTTTTAGGTCCACTTATAACCTAAGATTAATAACTATGTCACATAACAATAATTATTAAAACCTAAGCTAGCTCACTGGAACCTATTATGAGTCGCCACCTAATTTTGACCTAGATTAAATTAGGAAAGGAGAGTTCGGGTTCGGGGGCTTGATATTCGACTTATTAGGGTTCAATTACTTTCATTACCCCTCCTAGGTCGTTTTTCCTCTACTTAGTTATTTACGGCTTATTACGAGTTGTTTTAACCTAAGTGCCGAGCTTCTGTTTTTTTTTTATTTTTTAAACGTTTTTTGACAGAAAATTAAAGTGAAATTAAAAGCTACCTAAACTAGGGTTTCGGAGGCAGAATTAGGTCAAATTTTGCTTACGTCCGTAGCCACGGACCAAACGTCCGAGACCACGGACCCCAGTTAACCTAAACATACAGAAAAGTCGAAATTAAAGGAAAACAAAAATTTGCAAAGTCCGGGGCCACGGACAGGACGTCCGTGGGCCCGGACATTATTAGAAAAACCTAAATTTTGAATTTTTTAAAATCCCGCCGCCGTCCGTGGGTGTCCGTGGCCACGGACAACCCGTCCGTGGTCCCGGACCACAGGTCCGAGGTCACGGACCACCCACGGACAGGGGTTTTCAGAAGGTTCCCGAGGGGCTTTTGAGCTCAAATTTTATGGGTATGTAGCCTGAAAGATGCACAAGACGTTAGTGATTGAAAGTTTTCAATTTGAATTCGAATTAAGCACGAAACTTAGCAGACAAGTTATCTGACAGAGGCTTAAATAAACAGCAATACAGAAGCCTACGAAGGTTAGTTTGAGCCCAAATTTTGAGGCAAGACAGATAATACTGTGGTGAATCAGGGAAGTGGAGTTTCTACCTGTTTTACCTTCGGATTCACAACGTTTCTTCACACCGGGACTCGTCGAGTGCTCCGTTGATGGCAGACCCGAGAGGATTTCGACCCAAGCTTCTGGTTGTTGGTTGTTCTTGCTGTTCTTCACGTTTTAGAGGTTTTTTGTGAGGTTTTGATGATGATTATTGGTGCTTTGGGGATTGGAAAACGTGTTTAGATGGTGATTTCGGGGGATTTTCAGTATGATTTGGGTGGCCGGGTGTTAGAAAACGTGAGAGAGAGAGAGGAGGCCGTGTTTTCTGACTCTCTACTAGGGCTTCAGCATGTGAGGTTCTGCTTTTATCCAAAAACCTATCCCCTTATATAGACTTCCTTAAAGATAAAGAGAATCTATAAAAGTAAGATTTTTCGATATTTTAACTAAGCAACTTCCCAAAGGAATTTTGCTATGAAATTTTAACCACATGTCAAGAATGGATATTATGAATTTTCTGAGGTGGAAACGAATTTTTTAAATGCTGGAGCATTTTTAAATTGAATTTCTCGTCAGATTCAGTCAGAAATTGCTAGAAAATTATTGGAAATTCGAAAAATCAAAATTCCAACGCCATTATGCTTAAAATGTCATCCTCTATCATGGGTTAAAATATCAAAGCATTCCGAGCTGATTTGGGCACCCTCTGGAGGAGAGAGAAAGCCTATAGGAAACTCAGAAGCCTTAAAAATTACGAAAACGCCCCTGACAATGACGAAACTGCTCCTCAGGCCCTGGAACACACCGATCGAGCCGGAATCCCTCATACCCGATCAAATATCCCTCACGACACCAAAACCTTGCAGACCCTAACCAGGGGGTCAAAATTTTGGGTATAACAGATTGCCCCCCGTCAACTGGACTTTGTAACGAATGTGAAAAGTCTGGTTGATGCTTGAGTGGTGCCCCAAAATTTTGGACCCCACAGAATCCTCCACGTTGTATGAAACCGGGTTAACGATGCCCAGCTACTCGGAGGCGCTAACTACCAAAGCTACAAAGCATTGTCGAGCTATTCTAAGGCGCTGACTACCTAAGCTACAAAGCATTGTCGAGCTATTCTAAGGCGCTGACTACCTAAGCTACAAAGCATTGTCGAGCTATTCTAAGGCGCTGACTACCTAAGCTACAAAGCATTGTCGAGCTATTCTAAGGCGCTGACTACCTAAAATGATGAAATGATGTCAAGCTATTCTAAGGTGCTGACTACCTAAAATACAAATGATGTCAGCTATTCTAAGGCGTGACTACCTAAATGATGAAAATGATGTCAAGCTATTCTAAGGCGTTGACTACCTGAAATGATGAAAATGATGTCAAGCTATTCTAAGGCGTTGACTACCTAGGATGTAAAAACTGGATGGCATGCAAATGCAAGAATGCTGAAATGCTAATGATGCAAATGATGCTGATGCTGATGATAATGCCGGTGATTTTGATGATGCTCGGATGCTTCTGGGGACCGAAACCCGTTCCAATGCTCCTGGTTGGTATACTATGGGGACTTATTGCCTCTGCCCACCAACTGGGGTGCTGGGATAACTTCTAGATTACCAAGGGGACTTATTGCCACTGCCCACTAGTTGTTTCTCCCAGAAGTTGACATGAAGATGGGGACTTATTGCCTCTGCCCCGCCAACTTAGATCACGCTCTATCTCGCACTGAAGATGATACTAGGTCTCGTACTGGTCTCGCACTGGATGATGACGCTCGGTCTCGCACAGAAGAAGATGATGGGTCTCGCACTGAAGATGATGGGTCTCGCACTAACGAATATGATGGTCTCGCACTGATGAAGATGCATGGTCTCGCACTGAAGAAAATGATGGGCCTCGCACTGATGAAGATGGTGGTCTCACACTGAAGTCTCGTACTGAATGGCTGGATCTCACACTGATTCTAGGCCTCGTACTGAATGAAGATGCTAGGTCTCGTACTGAATGAGGAATCTGCAGGGCCTTTCACCGATTTTGGGTCTCGAACTAAAAATAAGTTAGGAGGATAATGGTCTCGTGCAAATGGTAAAACTGATCACTGGAGTGCCAAACATGGCAATGATGATAAGATGTATGCAATCAAAATATATGAAAGATACTCGTTCAGAACAGGAATTTGTTGGAAAAGGTGCCAAACGTGGCAGTGTTTGAAGAAAATTTTGTTTACTGAAAAGGAAAGTGAAATTATCATTTCCTGACCATAGATTTCGGACTTGCAATTTATCTCCTAGGAGATGAACATGCCATCGGTGGGGTATGGTGTATGATGTAAAGGTAAGGGCTTATGTGGGCCTGTGTAGTGGTGTTGTGGAGGTAAGGGCTTATGTGGGCCTGTGGTGGAATGGTGGTGGTGATGTTTGAGCTTTGGGTTCCAATTGGCGTTGTCATAGCAATTGTTGGAACCAACAATTGCCCCCAGTATTTTCCCTTAAGACAATCTGAGCTAGAGTTCATGGCAATCGATCGGAACGATCGATTGCCCCCAGTATTTCCTTTTATTAAACGTGCGAACGAGTCTCGTCCTCACAGGGTCAAGGCTTATGTTTTTACGTGGTGCTTCCTAACCTACACTCGGCGTGTTTGGTGTTTGCACTCGTTCCTCACCCACGGTCACAACTTCTAGACCATTGAATTCGATATTTGATGAATTTACGCATTCGATCTGTTACTTTCACGTGATTAGACACACAACTATCAAGTCGGAAGTCTTTAAAGCTTATAACATGGCCATAGGGTGTGATGAATGACAACAGGATCATGGAGGGATATTTGAGGTATGTGGAGCTTAAATGGGTGACCAAAGCTGCAACTTGTGTCTTCTCTCAGATTCATCTTCCTTGTCTTGAAGTCGTCTAGCTGCTTCATGTCGATGTTGTTTTCGAGCTTCTGGACTTGGACTTTTGAAGTTGTCCTTTACACCATTTCTCTTTTGTCATTTGGATTTCTTCGAGGCACTTCGGGATTGCCTTTTTGTTTTATCCTTTCTTGACTTTTCCTTCGGGGTTCTTGTGTTTCCCGGTTTTGAACTTTGAGAGCTGTTTTTGATGTTAGCTCATTTGATCCTGTGTCCCTCTGGGACCATTTGCGGATCGCTTCGCCATGCTGATAGCGGCATTGCTTCTCTGGACTGATGAGAATGTTATCTGAGAGTCGGGCTCCTCGCTTCCTTTGGTCACCGGGTCGAACATTCATCATTGGCCGGGTTATTTTGTGGAGTTCATAATATCAAAAGGGGATATATGAAAGGCTCAGCGGGGGTGCCTAGGGTTTAACGTCAGGGTTCACAAGCTTTTGGCTATGTGGTGTTGTACCTAGGTGCTTCGTCATTCCTGATAGTTGTGTATCCATTCTTTGTTACTTTTCACAGGTCTAAGCGTAAATTTACAAATTATCTCCTTCGGTCGGAGTTATGCCGTTTACCCTACCTTTGAATGTGGTCACCTGAGCCGTGCAAAAACGGCACGCTCGTTCACTCATGGTTTTTCCACTCGAGGCACTCTCGTGAAATGGTCACTCAGAGACTTGTTCACACAATTAAACGAAAGAAATAATCATTATTGGTCTTTAAACTCAGATTGCCCCCAGTATTGATATGGGGTTTATGACAATAATTTGAGAGATATGGATTTTGAACCGCTTCGTGGGTTATTTTGGATGCTTTGGGATAGGTTGTAGTGCTTAGCAACGCATGCTCACCCTTTTAGAAATAAACAAGTCGTTATGTTCCATAGCCGAGGAATGATTACTCTGTGATTCTTTTCCTTAAAAACAATTTTGCTTTTTCTTTTTCGATGAACGAAAATGGCTCATACAAGAATTGTGAAAATGGAACTATGATTTTATTTAAGAATCATGAGAGAAACGTAAAGATTACAATCGGTGGTGACTGAAAACTACCTAAGAAGATAAGCAACCAGAAGGTGCAACAAAACGATTTGCATACTTAGAAGAATTGGACTCCTTGCTCGAGGAGGTCTTGAATCTTGTGCTTCAATGCTCGGCAATTGTCAGCATAATGGCCAGGCAACTGATGGTAGTGGCAGAATTGATTAAGATGCCTTCCCAAATGAGTGGTTCCCGGTCGAGGGGCCAAGGGCTGTAGCAAGTTTCTCTTCTGAAGCTCTTCAAACGCCTGACTTGGTGCTCGGCCAATGTTGGTGAATTCCCTTTGCGATGAGTGTCGGCGTGGTAAGGGTACCGTCCTAAAGTTTTGATGCGGGGCTCTAGGTTGTTGAACCATATTCACTTCTGGGAAACTGCTTTGAGCGCAAGCTACTGGCTGAAGACAAGCCTTTTCTGGTCCTGGCTTAGATAATTTGGAGCTACTGCCGGAGTCTCTTGAGCGCTCGAGCTCCAACCCTTCCTTATGAATCCTTTCCTCTAGAACACCGACTTGTCCCATCAACATGTCAAAACTTGGAAAGTACATAAATTTTAGCTCATGGTTGTGTTGTTTCCGCATGTTCTCAATTATCATGCGGATTTGCTCTTGCTCGTCCATTTTGGTAGGCATGGCCGCGGCCTTTCTCCTCCAACGCTTGATGAAGTCAGACATGGACTCGCCGTCTTTCTGTCGGGTTCCTGCAAGATCAATTCTGGTGACCTCGAGGTTCTTAGCATACTCGAAATGATTTAGGAAAGCCTCGCAAACCTCCTCGTAGGTCTTGGTATTCATCTTCTGAGTGAGATACCAACGCTGAGGAGTCTCGTCTAGATAGCGAGCAAAAACTTTGGCTTTTTGCATGTCGTTGAGCCCCAAGATGGACATTTCCCGGTCGAACATAGCCAAATGAATCTGTGGATCTGAGGAACCCTTGTACAAAGCGAGTGTGGGCATCTTCAGCTTTGGCGGAAGATCAACCTCGGGATACGATGTCATGGAAAGGTAATCGAGGCCAACCGGCTTGCTAGCCTTTTCCATGCGCTCGATCCTTTTCAGAGCCTTCTTGAATTCTGCGGCTAGTTGGTAGTCCGGGACGACTTGCCCTACAAATCCTTGTGCATCCTGGGCCTCAACGGAGTTAACTTCGATGTAGTCGCGCCCGTTCCCAGAGTCGGCTATCTTTCCTGAAATGTTTTCCTGATGACCAATCTCAAGGGAATTGATTTTGCTTTTCAACTCTTCGATGATGGTGACATACTTAGCCTCCATGTCATTAGTGGCGGACCTATGTTTCTGTTCCATGGCGTCCAAGGCAGCCATGTACCTTTGATCTAAGGCTGCAAACTGGGCCTCCATGCTGACTGGGTTTCCTCCTTCTGCCATACTTTGGATTCGGGTTTATCTGTTGGAAAATAACAGTGGACTGAGCTAAAATTCTGGGCCGTGAAGAAGTTCTAGGTAAAAACTTGTTTGGGCCGCAAGAAAAGCATATGAGCTGGAATGATCCCTAGATCACAAATGGGCCTAACTTTCTTTGGGTCAGAGAAGATGGTTGCTAAGCTGACAAAGATTTTACTTGCAGGATTTGTGAGCTATTTCAAGTTCAGGTGGATTTCTTTTTATGGGCCTAGAACTAATTGGATACAAATTGGGCCAGAAGAGAAATCACCTAAGTCTAGGCTTTTGGGCCGAAGCCCGAACGACTCACATGTTAAACCAAACAGGGCCTCTGGGCCGCAAACAAATAGAGTTGCCAATTCGTGTTGGGCTAGGTTGATGTAGGAGAAGTTCCTATCAATCTCTAGGCTAGTGGGCCGATCATACAAGCAAACAAGGCCCACACAAATTCAACATGTCCTCACTTGACGGTTAAATCAACTTGGGAATGGATCGATCCGGAGAGGTGCTTGGGGCTTGGGCCCAGGTTACCACAAAGGAATAGGGCTTGCACGCTATTCTCTTTGGGCTTCCCCACTTTTTCACATCACTGTTAAGTGTGCGTCTACGGTCGGGTCTTTGAATGACCAAACATTGGGCTTGGTAAGGGTACTGCCAGGAAAACGCTTGGGGCTAAGGCCCAGGTATTAAGGGGGTGTGGTTAGACGACACCCTCCTCTTTTCCCTCGCTTATTCACATCACCTAAAAGGTGTGAGTCCCTGACAGGGGACCCTCAAACGGGTCCCGGGGTGAAATTGGCTTGCATGGACCCTCGCTCTCATATGATGCAAGGGTGCAAAAATTAAAGTGCGCACAAAAGTAAACAAACAACATAGTAAAGCCATAAATAAACATTTTCAAGTTAAGCCCTCTCTCTTAAAATCAAACAAGTTAAAATTAAGAAGTTTGTCCCCAGCAGAGTCGCCAGTCTGTGAGCCTCGATTTTAAACCCTATCCTATGTTGATTAAAGTTGATTGGATCTAAACGGGTTTTAGGTCCACTTATAACCTAAGATTAATAACTATGTCACATAACAATAATTATTAAAACCTAAGCTAGCTCACTGGAACCTATTATGAGTCGCCACCTAATTTTACCTAGATCAAATTAGGAAAGGAGAGTTCGGGTTCGGGGGCTTGATATTCGACTTAATTAGGGTTCAATTACTTTCATTACCCTTCCTAGGTCGTTTTTCCTCTACGTAGTTTATTTACGGCTTTTACGAGTTTTTTAAACCTAAGTGCGCGAGCTTCTGTTTTTTTTTATTTTTAACGTTTTTTAGCAGAAAATTAAAGTGAAATTAAAAGCTACCTAAACTAGGGTTTCGAGGCAGAATTAGGTCAAATTTTGCTTACGTCCGTAGCCACGGACCAAACGTCCGAGACCACGGACCCCAGTTAACCTAAACATACAGAAAAGTCGAAATTAAAGGAAAACAAAATTTCAAAGTCCGGGGCCACGAACAGGACGTCCGTGGGCCCGACATTATTAGAAAAACCTAATTATTTTGAATTTTTTAAAATCCCGCGCCGCCGTGGGTGTCCGTGGCCACGGACAACCCGTCCGTGGTCCCGGACCACAGGTCCGAGGTCACGATCACCCACGGACAGGGGGTTTTCAGAAGGTTCCCGAGGGTGTTTTGAGCTCAAATTTTATGGGTGTGTAGCCTGAAAGATGTACAAGACGTTAGTGATTGAAAGTTTTCAATTTGAATTCGAATTAAGCACGAAACTTAGCAAACAAGTTATCTGACAGAGGCTTAAATAAACAGCAATACAGAAGCCTACGAAGGTTAGTTTGAGCCCAAATTTTGAGGCAAGACAGATAATACTGTGGTGAATCGGGAAGTGGAGTTTTCTACCTGTTTTACCTTCGGATTCACAACGTTTCTTCACACCGGGACTCGTCGAGTGCTCCGTTGATGGCAGACCCGAGAGGATTTCGACCCAAGCTTCTGGTTGTTGGTTGTTCTTGCTGTTCTTCACGTTTTAGAGGTGTTTTTGTGAGGTTTTGATGATTATTGGTGCTTTGGGGATT
Organism: Limonium bicolor; assembly: GCA_023374045.1. NCBI lineage: Eukaryota > Viridiplantae > Streptophyta > Magnoliopsida > Caryophyllales > Plumbaginaceae > Limonium > Limonium bicolor. The sequence continues at coordinate 235,891,449 of CM041776.1, forward strand.
GGAAAACGTGTTTAGATGGTGATTTCGGGGGATTTTCAGTATGATTTGGGTGGCCGGGTGTTAGAAAACGTGAGAGAGAGAGAGGAGGCCGTGTTTTCTGACTCTCTAGGGTTCTTGAGCATGTGAGGTTCTGCTTTTATCCAAAACCTATCCCCTTATGTAGACTTCCTTAAAGATAAAGAGAATCTAGTAAAAGTAAGATTTTTCGATATTTTAACTAAGCAACTTCCCAAAGGAATTTTGCTATGAAATTTTAACCACATGTCAAGAATGGATATTATGAATTTTCTGAGGTGGAAACGAATTTTTTAAATGCTGGAGCATTTTTAAATTGAATTTCTCGTCAGATTCAGTCAGAAATTGCTAGAAAATTATTGGAAATTCGAAAAATCAAAATTCCAACTCCATTATGCTTAAAATGTCATCCTCTATCATGGGTTAAAATATCAAAGCATTCCGAGCTGATTTGGGCACCCTCTGGAGGAGAGAGAAAGCCTATAGGAGAACTCAGAAGCCTTAAAAATTACGAAAACGCCCCTGACAATGACGAAACTGCTCCTCAGGCCCTGGAACACACCGATCGAGCCGGAATCCCTCATTACCCGATCAAATATCCCTCACGACACCAAAACCTTGCAGACCCTAACCAGGGGGGTCAAAATTTTGGGTATAACAATTAGTAGCTCCCTTGAGACATGGTCGACCTCCTATATGAGGATTTTACCGGTTTAAGATAATAACCGAAAGTATGAGTAAGTGGAATGTATGAGTAACTCTTAACACCTAAGACTAACCGAACTTAAGTAATGTTCCTAAAGTCATTAGAAACATCGAGGGTGATGCTTCTAGACTAATATACATAATATTATTATAACTCCGAGAGAGGAGTGTATGGGAATGAGAGTAGTCGGACCTATGTAAAAGAGTTAGGAACTAAGAGAGAGAGAGTTCCGTGAGCTAGCTGAACCTTCCCACCATGCTAGACCAGAGTTGGGTCGAAACCGGGGAAGTAAGACTATGCTCGAGAGCCATGAGTTTTGGCCTAAGTATGTATTAAGAGTAACAAGCGTGACATAGGAGACCTGTAGTGTCTCGAGAATCTACAATGGCTTGTATAAATAACCCAAGAGTGTGGCTGAGATAACGTGTATAAGTAACCCGAGAGAATGGGTGAGTATAAAATGAGTAGCCCAAGAGAATGGGCGTGTATAAGAATAAGTAACCCGAGAGAGCGGGTGAGATATTGAATAAGTAAACGAGGCATAGTGAGGTATAACCCTCAAGGCCTAAGAGTAAACTGATAAAACTAACAACCTTGTTATGTTAGTTAGGAATTGTGTTCCGTGATTGGATGTAGATTCCTTGAGTAATACACATATATATTATATTGCTACGACGCATGTTGTTTGACTAAAAAGAACTCCATGTATATCCGACAAAAGTAGTCGGCGTACCCCGGTTAGCGCTCGGGGTATGCGAATTTCATATGCAGCGTTAAGCTGAGCCCCTAGGGGCAACGTTTTTATTTTTCAGGTACACCGAAGATGTTACCGTTCGAGAGTAGGAAGGGTCGGTGGGTTGCATGGGTCAATAGATTTAATTACTTATGTATTGAAAGAGGTGTAAGACCGAATATGTTGTCGGCATCCATATGTTGTAGACTCGGTATAGTAAAGAATTGATTTGAGTAAAGTATTTGTATTGTGTATTCGGTTGTTCCAGTTCATCAGACCATTACGGTATGTAAGAAAGGCCTGGATAGCCACATGGGTGGCTAACGGCGTTGTTTCACCCCTCGTTGTAATTGGAGTTCCGCTGCGTGAGTAGGAGTAATTAGTAACGGTTTAAGAGGTAATGACGAGGTTAACGGTTGGGGTGTTACAAAAACAAAAGGGCACGAACACAATTAAGCTATCCGATTCGTATCATCTGCTAGATATCACATGACACACAACAATATGGCGTTGATCTCAGCGTTTTTAAAGAGGTGGCACCTCGATACAAATTCTTTCCACATACCATTTGGTGAGATGATAATCACCCTGCACGATGTGTAGATGTTACTTCAAATCCCCATCGTTGGTAGTGCTGTTTAGGGAAACCCATCCACTACTAAGCTTAAGACAACAATGGCCAAGTGTCTTCCTTTTGGGGAGAATGTTGAGTAGATGACAAACACGCTATGGCATAGTGGTATTGTAGTGATTTCGCATTTGATTGACCACTTTGCTGTTGTAGCGAATAATCCAATGAAGTAGGTGTGCGGGTGGCTTTTATATGTCATTGGTGCTATTGGCTGGAAAGGAGCTTAGACCACATGCGTTTTGGTTAGTCACCCCCATGAGAAATGCTACTAGGCTGGACACGTATGCTTGGGGAGCAGGGCTCTAGCTTGGCTGTATCACCAGCTTCGAATGACATCTAGTGTAAACTCAATTGGGATTTCTGGTTGCATGACGCTGCTTGAGGTATGTGTTTAAATTTTCAGCTGGTATTGGAACACTCATTCGTTATCGTAATGTTTAACATCAATAATATTAATGACTTTGGGATTAGGCATACTTCCGTCAAGGTATGCCAGAGGAGGAGCTTACAACTATTGCGCATGGGGTTGATGAAGTATTCAGCACCCTGTCTATATGGGATTCGTATTCGCACCAGTACGGTGCATCATGGTGTTATTGCAATTGTGCTGTGATGCTATTTTGGATTTCTACTATTAAACGCTTTCTTTGATTTGTAAGTGTTGACATTTGTGTTGTATTAATCTTAGAGTTCTGTTGGATTTACATTTGTAGTATTTATGTTATGTTATACATATGTTGGATGTATTTCTTCTCAAAAGTATGCATACAAAACTTACAGGCACACTTAAACCGACACAACACATAAATTAACAACCATAATACGTAAAACAGTTAAACAATGTATATCCAAAAATTTATAAATTCGGGACATACAATGAAAAGAAAATTAATCTTTTTGGATATAAAATGTCCGGATTTGTAGGTTCACCAAATTATGCAAAATCGAGAAAAATAAAGTCCCAAACTAAGAAAAATCAAGACAAATAAAGTCCCAAAGTAAGATAAATCAGGACAAATAGAGTCCTGGACTGAGCAAATTGAGGACAAATAAAGTCCCGAACAATGCAAAATTACGACATAATGTGTCCCATATTTTACTTCCATGGAACAAATAAAGTCCCAACAAACATTATTTTTTTTAACCTATATTTACATTATGTTTCCTAAATTCTTCCACCACTTTTTGTAAAATATCATGTTACTATTTTAGTGACCCACTAATACCATGTTGATCATAGACCCTATCATGTTACTATTACCAATACCCATCATTATATTGTTCATCATTGACCCAATCATGTTACTGTTATTGATACCCATCATTATATTGTTACTGATTGACCCTAACATGTTACCGTTACCGATAAGATTTTGTACGCTAGGATTGTATATGGTACGAAATAAGAAAAAGTTTCCGTTTTAAATTAACTTACATACTTTTACTATCATGACTAGCTTGTACCATGTGGCTGTTACTGATAATATTTTGTAAGCTGGGACTGTATACGGTACAAAATGAGAAAAACTTACTGTTTTTTAACCTTATTACTTTTACTGGCATAACTAGCTTGTACCATGTTACTATTACCGATAAGATTTCGCACGCTAGGTGAAATACTCCGAACTTAAATGTGTTAATAATTGTGTAATTATGATATTCTAAGGCTAATTAAGTCCTTAAGAACATTGGTGAAGAAAGAGAAACCAAAAAGGAAAAGGAAAATGCGTAAAAGTCACAAAACGTAAAAACGCACGTTATGTAATCATAGGAGGTATATAACCTCGACTAGGGTCCTAGATGATTCCTAAGGCTAAATCATGCCTAAATAACATGTGGGAATAAATCCCGAAGAAAACGGATCCATATAGTGGATTAAAAACGCAACCGAAGTCTTAAAGCACATTTTTTTTAGAAAACCCGAAAACATGACTTTAAGTGGTTAAACGGAATGGTAGAAATTATAGTTGATCATATAACTATAATTAAACATGGATGAAGGGTTAAGAACCATTAAAATAAAAGAAACGAGAAAAATCTGGAAAACGGGCCCGGTTAGTGAATAGTGCCAAACCGAGAAATTTAGGAGCGTTTCTTGCAAAAAGACAAAACGCCCCTCCCTCACTAATTATAGGGGAGGTTTTTATACATGTTCCAGCACTCTCCTCTCACAGTTAATAAGCTAGCTTATTATTAAAATATGACATAAGTCAAAAGTAGAAAAAGGTACATATACCCCTTTTGTTCTCTCTCTCTTCCATTTCCCCTCTCTCTCATTTCTTTTCCTTTCTCCAGTAGACTTTCCCACCCTCTCTCTGCCGATTTCTTCCTCCTCCAGCTCCCTCACGTTTTGCAAGCTTTCTCCCTTGGCTTCCACACCTTTCTTTGTTTGCCCAAGCTTCCACGAAGCTCCAAACACAAAATAACTACATATTCTTCTTCACCTCATCAAGGGCTATCTTTTCCTCTTTTCCAAATATCAAAAGGATGAAGTTGACCTCCATGGAGATAGCCCATTTGAAGAGAAAATCAGATTTTATGGAGCTAGGTTGCCTCCTCTTTCATCCACGGTAAGAAAAATCACAAAAATCCATCTCTTCCTTCATTTCCTTTAAGACCAAAATTTGTCCAGTTCTAAACCTACATTGTTGCTCCTATTCTAGCTTTGTTTTGTCTTCAAAAGAGGTGATGTATCCTTGCTTTGTTGCTTGCCCAAAACTCCATTCTAGAACTTCAAGGTAATGCCCTAATTTTAGTGTTTTAAACCCTCTTGTTGAACTCTAGGGTTATTCAATAAGGCTAGGTGAATTACTTAGCACTCATTATCTCTATTTAATATTGATTATAAGTGAGCAAGAGGGACATTTCCCTTTGGCCGGTTTCAATCAAGAGAAAAGAGACTTGTGAATTTTAACGTAATTAAACTACCCTAATGTTTACCCTTAAATGCCCTTGAAGGTTTGGGTTTGGGTAACTAAAAGAATGAACCAAAATATGAGCTGGAATTGTGTTGGGTAGATATGAGGAAGAGTTTTGTTTATGCTTAAGACAATGGCAAGTTGTTGTGTGATTTAAAAGCCAAGTAATTTATGACTTGTGCATTTTGATGGGATTAATGAATATTTGGAGGAAAAATTATGTGCTGGTAGAATCCTTTATGGATTTGGTTAGTTGAGCTTGAATTTGGTTAGTTGAATTATGAATATTTTGGTTTAGGTGATGAAGATGATGAAATTTGGATTAGTTAGTATAGTAACGAAGTTATGGCGAAATTTTTGTAGGAATCACATGCTCTAGGTGCTGTTATGAACTTGAGGAACCTAAGTTTGGTTAGGAGAAAGTGGAGTGTAAATGAGTGGATTAAACCCACCAAACTAGAGTATAAGATGTGAGGAAATTGTGCAAAAAATCTGTAGCAATAAGTAATATGAATGTTTAGGTTTCCTAGAGAGGAACTAAGGTGTGGAACTTGGAAAATAATAAATATGATGGGGAAATAGAGATGAATGTACTAGAAAGGATTTGGAATGGTCAAATGGATGGGAGAAGGTTGAAAACTGTCATAATGTGAAAAAATGGAAATAGAGAGTGTTTGGGGATGCACTAGTGTTCATAATGTGAAAAAATGAGAGATGTGAATTTGTCTAATTGAGCAAGAATTGAGTAATGGTTTGACCAATGGTTTAGGAAGGTTTACTATATGTTTAAGGTGTTATAACATGTTTGGAAACATATGGAAAGATTAGGAAAAGAATGGGTAAGGTTTGAGGTGGGAATGACAATTGAAAAATGGCATTTTAACAGCTTTTTAGCATGGTCCGGGACCTAGCCCTTGGATAAGGTCCCTGTTAAGACAAGATCCTTTAGTTTGATGATAGCAAACCTTGTATTGTCTATCTAATGCGTTTGTCAAGATTCATGATTCAGATAGACAGGTGAATAAGTGGCTTAGCATGCAAGGTTGCAAGCGCACTTAAGTCATGAGTGGCTTAGCACGCAAGGTCGCAAGCGCGCTCAATCCACGACATGTGCCCTACCAGTCGGGCACCTGTCTGTAAGAGCTCCGTAGAACTTCTAGCACAGACAACCAGTCAGACACCGCACAAAGATATCTCTTATGCGTAAAGATGAAAATCAAAGACAAAAAACTGTAAAGGATCGACACATTCAGTTAAGACACATACATCCACATGAGCAACTTGTTCAAGACAAGCTCGTGACAAAAGAAGAAGTTCTTTAGTGCACAAGATAACAAAGCTATAAAAGAACATCATTACATAGCCGTAATGAATTCAGGAGAGGGCATTTATGAGCATTTAATGAGCCAAAACAGAATCAGGCAAGTAGGACACACAAGTGGTGATCGACCTATCAAGAAGGCTACCGCCAACTTGACCAACCTTGAGGCAACACGTAGCTCAAGCTTCCAGATCAAGTTGAAGACTCTCTACAAGTCTAGTGTGGTTGTTATGTGAATAATCGAAGTAGAAGTCGACTCTTAGAAGTCTATGGATTAATAGGACGGTAGTTACATCCTAACAACCGTGTATATATACTTGCATTTATTCCGTATGTAAGTAAGCTCTGTACGAGAGAAAAGATAGAGATAATCTGGGCAAGTGTGGATCAGACTTAGGAGTGTGTGTAAGTGCTAGAGAGTTGGTGAGCTAGAGCGGACTGGGTAAGAGTATCAATACATTGGGTATTTGATAGGACGACAGGTCAGGGAACGGTTGGTGAACCGTAGGCCGATAGTCAGGAGAGGGTTGACGACTTTAGGGGTAAAGTCGAAACTGTCCCGGGAGTCTGTGTGGGGCAAGAAAGGTTGAGTGAATTTTGTGTGTGTAAATTCTCAATCGAAATGTGTTTTCCAGTTTAAGTTTATCTCTCGTCCCTTCCCAAACTATCAAGGTTTATTAGAGTCCACGATACGTCCACGACACGTCGGGGACGCATCTGAAGCGCTTGCTGGTTTCAATTGGTATCAGAGCGGGTCTCTTCTAGAAAGCTAACTGCTTTGGAAGACGATCAAGATGTCTCATGCAAGCATTCTAGCAGCAGAAGAAGGTTCTGCACCAAATCGACCACCACTCATCAATTGAGACAACTGCACTCACTGGAAGAACAAAATGGAGTTTCATATCAAGTCTGACGATCCAAAAATGTGGAGGGTGATAACACATGGAGAGTACATGTAACACCCCTACCGTTAATACCGTCATTACCGTCCAAACTCCTTATACATCCATACTCACGCAGCGGATACATACTTACAAAACGGTGGGTGGTACAACGTCGTTAGCCACCCACGTGACTAACAAGGCTACTACTACATACAGCATCGGTCTGATGGATCAGAATATCCGAGTGCTACACAAATACAATCCTTCCTACAATTACAACCAGGTACTACAACCTCCCATTCAATACAATACTCCATTACAATGCCATACAATACAATATAACATACCGAGTTTACTAAGTTCCAAATACAAATGCAACATTTCTTCCAAGTTCATACATACTCATTAAGAGACTACATCTACCCATTCCTCACAACTACATGATCTCCAAATACTTATGGTGTACCCCTTGGTACACTTCTACAACAAAGGCTACAAGCCTTTTACAATTCTCTACTACATACATTTCATTCCTAATAAACTAGGCATATCCGCCGGTCTCTTACCATAACCTTAGCCGCTTCGGGTACCTGCACACTAAAAACGGTGCCCCTAGGGGCTCAGCTTACGCTGCATATGACTTCCGCATACCCCGCGTACTAGCGAGGGTACGCCGACCACTTGGTCGAACACATGCGATTCATTTTACAATACATACATACATACATGCTTCATCAATAATGCTATAATGCTACACAAGGAATACATACATATACTTCAATACATACAAGGTGGTCCATTCAAGCCAATTGGTACTTACTTACCTTTCCCGAAATACGCATACACAATACATACACAATATAAAGTAACTTATTTACTTTTTGCTTTTGTTTACCCTTTTTGTCTTTTGCAAATAATAGAGAATGAAGAGTGTGAGAGGGGAGTGCAATCGGCTCACACACAGCACACACTCACATTTTGATTTTTATTTTCAATAGTGGACACACTAGTTTTGTTTATTTACACTCTCACGTCTCACCCCACAACTTCCCGTTTTTGATAGTTTTTACTATTTTCTCGTTTAATTGATTTTATTGGTTCTAGACCCTCATTAATGTTTATTAATGACTATTTGGTTGACCAAAATTGTTACGAGTCTATTTAACCCGCTTAAAGTCGCGTTTTCCCGGTTACCTCGAAAAACGCGCTTTAAGGTTCGTTTGTGGTTTTAATCCATTTTATGGATCCATTTTCTTCGATAATTTGTTTCTACATATTATTTAGGCATAATTAAGCCTTAAGAATCCATATAATATGCTAACCGCGGTCTCGTACCTGTTATGGTTATTTAACGCTTATTTAGCGTTTTTCGCTTTTTAAGTGTTTCTTCATTTCTTTTGGATTTATTTTTCCTTACAAATATTTATTAGGCGTTATTAGGCCCTTAAATACGTATTAGAATAATCTTAATCCCTATATTTAAGTTCGGGGTATTTCAATCTACCCCCCTTAAGAAACTTTGCCCTCAAAGTTGCTCAAGGTTATAGGATTACGATACTTGCTCATTCCTACATGTCTAATGCCAAAAGTCATACATTCCTCCTCCTTACAATTCCCAAATCCATTACTCAAGGTCTCTACATACCATTCCATACAAATATGCCACACTCACTCCAATATGCATTACATCCAACCATCCGGTTCCACATTACCAGGTTTAAGCATACATACCGTGCAAAGCTATCCCCAAAGCAATGCAATACACATTACAATCCCGCAGGCACTCCGGTCATCTAGACACAGGACTCCTCTATGCCCCGCTGCCCTTGGAATAATACAACATGATACGCTACTATCATTCTCCGGTACAAGCTTCCAACAATCCTCATTCTCTAGTATATGGATAAATCGTTCTTTTTTTTTCTCAAAGCCATTCGAAACAAGTCCTAACCCCAGAATAAATTGGGGAAATCCTTTCGCAGCTACTAATTAGAAATTTTTCTAAAACACACAACTCCAATTCCCAATTTATATTCATTACTTCTATCCTATGTGTGATTCTTGTGACCACTTGAGGGGAGCTTCAAGAATCATTCGACCCTGATGTGATCAGCATCAGTGTTGAACTATCTTTCCACCCCAATTTGTGTTCGGTTCCCTTGATCTGATCAGGATCAAGTTCGACTTCCCACATCAGTTTCAAACAGCCAAATAATTTGATTATGTCCATTTTCTATCTTTTTACTCTTCTAGTCATGATTACAATTTCACATATCTCCAAAGGATGGAATTCAGTCCATCAATCCTCCTCACTCTACTTCCAAATATTTTACTTCGAAGTTCAATGCCTAAGTGCTCATTTCATCGACCTTCGCTACTTTCATTCATTACTCTACATCATATCAAATGATCTAACTAAGGACGACAATACTTATGAAATTCAATCGTCCACAATTTACTTCCAATACTCCAATAACTTACCTACGAATACACTACTCATGGGCTACATTCCTCTACTACTCTTAATCAATTCGTACTATTTCTTTAAGGGCTACAATACTTGTGGAGCTCCGTCCACTACTCATTCTCAATTGTCTCACAACATTCGCCTAGGGAACTCACTTTCCTCTAGGTTCTACATCGGTTTTATTCCGACTCATGTTATGGTATTTGCATCTCTCGTGACTAATTACCACAATTACAATATGAATGAATACATATGTTTATTTAGCATAAGTACTAATCATCAATTCAATTCCCATTTGTGCTATGCACATTATGGTTTATGTGTTTTATTCATGAAACTTACATTAGGCGGTTTTCGCTCTACCCCCCTTAAAAGGGATTACGCCCACGTAATCTACCATATGTTATTATTGAACATTGGTTTACTAAGTTCGGGCATTCTGAAGCATTTTAGCTTCCCTACGGTTTATTATATAATGTACTCTGGTCAAGGGGTCTTAACCATACTAATGGTTTAGTCCTTGCACCAAGAATTCCTATATGAGTTTATTTAACTCCCAATTGATTCGGTTCTAACCTATTAGGCTTCAAGGCATTGATTGCCATTCTCTCATACTTACTAGGTGTATTAAACTTCCTAGCTAGGGCCCACTAGCTTCTACTGCGCGACCCTGATAACCTTAGTGCTTCATTCACTCTTTGGTTATTCTAGATGTGCTACTCATCGCCTTCTATCCCTCTATTGTGGAAATAAGGTTTGCTAACAAGTGTGGTATTCTTTTACCGTGCTTGAACTCAATGAGTTTTAGATTGTAACCAGCTCTTGCAATCTATTACACATACTATTCATACTCCCACGATTATTCACTAAGTTCCTCCGACTTATTGTCGGGCGAGGTTAAGTCACTACTTAGTTGTAGTGCTTCCTCTGTTGTCAATAGCTTCTAAATTATACCAGTTTCTCTGGTTCAGTACAAGTGTTCTTTACTTGCATGACCTTGCATTTTCTATGCGTCGGTCCTTGTGACTCTCTTAAGTCTCCTTTCACCTTTTTATTCCGATGGAATTCATATCTTGTGATTGTTAGTGTGCTTTACACTCTTCGTGCTTCTTTGGCCTTAGGTCGCACGGTTTGTTGCTAAGCTTGCTTAACTGGCTTATGCCATGTTTGTTGGTGAAGAGAAGGGTTTACTATGCTTTACATTTCCTACATTCCTAGCTATCCCACTTGATCATTAGCTGCACAAGTGCAATACCAAAACACTCAGTCATACAGAGTGCAGAGGCGTAAACGCTTGGCAGTAAATCCCTTATGTGATCGCATAGGAATAAATACTTCTGCCTGTCATCTCGTACGTACTACTTCGTGTCATTGCCTAACTACTTCCTCTGTGGTAGCTTATCTTTACTCATTGCCATTGTCGTTGGCACCATTTCCTTACGGTGTAAATACACCGAGGGTTTCCTATGTTCGTGTGTATAACGGTTGTCGTAGCATACCGTAATGTTATTATCTTCCCAATGTGGAGATATTCTATTTCAATTCAGGTTTCATGTGTAGGTTCGCTTACCTCACATTCCTTCATCATTTATGATACGATTCACCAAGTGTCTTGGTTGACCAAGGATGAAGTGATTTACCGGGTTATAAGCTATCTTGAGCGTTGATCATTCGTGGTGTCCAATGTGCATTCACATTGATTGTTTTTGACAACTATTGTCTCCTCAGTGCTGAGCATTGGTTTTAGGCTCTAGTTATGCAGTTTTTTTTTGTATTATACATCACCGGAACATCCCATGAAACTTCAAGGGTTTTCTGGTCCCGTTCTCCAATTGGAGAGTAATCTATCACTGATAAATGAAAGTTCTTGTTGAGGGGTTGTTTCCACTCATAGGTCTCATGACAAGGTTACTATGTTAGTATCTGTTTATGTACTGCATATGGAGTATACTTACTCCTTCAAGTCTTTATGCTCTTTGAGCGATGTGCTTCTACAGTTCACATTATACACATCCTGTGTTTGCTTCTCAACCGACTCTCCTTCGGTTTCACAGTTGTTCTCAAAGCCTCTTTCTAGGCATAGTGGTTTGGAAATCTCATTTCCTTATTCGATTGTCTCTTGGCAATAACCACATGCACCAGCTTGTTGTTAATTAGATGGAAGCCTTCTCTAAGGGTTCACATCCTCACCGCATTAACGGTCTTCGGCTAACGAAGGGTGCCTTACCTAGGGTTTCCCGTAGTGTCCAGGTGTGGACCAGGCCAGTGTTGGCATTGTCACGATTTTTATGCCTTTGTGCTACTATTGCTATAGAAGGCATGAAGATCAATTAAAACTCCATCAACTGTATACTAGACTGATGATCTAGTAACAGTGACACTGAGGTAGTCATCACTCCAAGACACTCATTATGTTGAGTTTAAATTGGGTGGTTCAGTTGTCGATTTATTTGTCGTATGAAGCAATATCTCTTGCGCGTCTCATTATTAAATGGTGTGGGTTTTGCAACCGTTAAAGTTTACCTAACGTATTTGGTTCACGGCTTTTAAGCCAAATCACTGCGAGCTATGCTCTTTACAAGCTGCTTATACATGTTTCCACTCCTTGCATACCCCATGGTTGGAGGTATTGCTGGGCTCCATGGCAAGTCGTGACATCACGCTTCAGTTCATAGGAGGCCCTTTAGGCAATCTGGTGCTATTCAGTGCCTTTTTGTAATTTAGGGTATTTCCTGTTAAGTGAAATCCCTTCGGTGTCCTAACCAAGTGTTCGTTCTAGCTCCCATGCTCTTATCATGACGCTTTGTTCGATTGTTGTTAACTCAGACACCCGTCAAGGATTGCTCCTGGGTGTTGTTAGGTTATGCTGTTACATCCGGCTCATGTTTATGATACGTGTCTACTATACCGCCTTGTGGTATTGTATTTGAGCTATCCCCCTTAGGGTTACAACGTCTCCCGTTCTTGGGTAGACTATTTATACTCCCTCCTAGTGTTCTTGACTAGGTTTAATATCCTCTTCAATGATGGATTATACTTTGTGGTAATCTTGTGATTGCTCTTGGGAGCTCTGTCCCATTTGTTGTGCATCGTTGTGTTCACATTAGGCATTTGCCTTACTGTGTTCAGGCTGGGTATCCCTTCCAGCTGTCATGTATTTGTTTTGGAAGTCTTTGAGACATATCTAATGTCTATACTTACTAGTATGTGCTCTTTGCACTTCCTAATCCTCATTCCTTATCTTCAGATGGATTCTCTGAGTTCCTTTATACTTATTACTTAGCTGAGTTCCTTCTCCTTGATTGTTTGAGGTGTCCAGCTGTTCTGGTTTGAACTTACTGATGGTCCGTAGAACGAAGTTGACTACTTCCCGTGTTTCGTGCACTACATGTATACATACATGGGGTACCTTGTTGATACGTTACCACTTACCGACTATCTGTCAGGCCCGCAAGCTCCTTCGTAGTGCGGTCGTCCCACATCCCATATTTGGGTACACTCGTAGTGCTCGTCACACGCCTAGGTGAAGTATTCTATTGTCAACTCCTCTTGTATCATTCTATGATACTCACCGTAATTCTCTTGGTTTGGTTTTAAAATCCAAGGTTTAAAAGAAAGGTTGTGGTTTTGAAAGAAAAATTTTGGGTTTTAAAATTGCAGTTCGGTGTTAAAAGAAGTTCTTCATGGCATAGCCATGTTTGAGGTCCTGACCAAGTCCAGCTTCTTGCTGTCTGGTATGTCCTTTGTACAATGGTCGGGCCGTCAGGCCTTTCCAAGTTTTCCTTCTTCCAGTTTGTAGGATGTGTGATCCTGTAGTCGCTTCATTGCAGTCATCGTACATTACTAAGTACTTGTGGTGTGTTAGGGTTCCTCTACATGTTCCTGTTCTTACTGCACTTGTCGTGGCAAGTGCGTGGTACTGGTGGTTTTTGGGTAAACCTATACCGGTCACAGTATGGTTTCCACTCGTATTTGAGTAGTCTTGTTAACTCTTCCCTTGATCTTATTGATCTAGGTTTGGGATACTCGATCCTTTAGGTAACTTCTCAGTGATCTTGACATGGCTGTCGTTGATCGGGGTACTCCTCCAATCCTTGGAGATCCTTCTTCATTTGCCTTGTGTTTTCTTTGTGGCTCGTTCCCACACATTTGTTGTGGTTACTGAGCCTTAGCTTGTTTAGGCACTACTCCTGTAGTCCAATCGGATTATATCCGGTGAATGTTCTCGTAGCTGTGTAAGCATACTGGCCAGGTATTGTAACCTCCTTGGCGTTGTAGTTTTGGAGTTAACCACACCCAACTATGTCCTTAGTCAGCTAGCATACCTTTGATGTTATTTAGCTAGCACTGTCCCGTA